>JACEFZ010000917.1:225000-262500 GCA_014155875.1 Cepaea nemoralis
ACTGGAAAGATCGAGGGGAAGAGAGGCAGACCAATAGAAGTGACGCTAGATGGATTGAGACGCTGGAGCGGAGATATATGTCCAGCAGAATTGATTCAGAAAACCAAAGACCGAGATTTGTGGAGAGTCATAAACGCCTAAGCCAGCTGGCATGTCATTTGATGATGATGATGATGATACCTATTATTGCATAACCGTACTTTCTCTGTCCTTTCGGCGTTCAGTTTTATCTTGGTTGATATCAAAACTTGTATTTGTATTACCTGTCCTTGTGTCTCAAACTGTATAAGCTCGTGACCCGTAAAGTACTTTAGTCTCGTAACATCTGAAATTATGTAACTCAGAGCCCTGCTTGGAGTGGTGGGCAGAACCTAGGGTGCTGTGAAGTTGTTGACTTAAAAGCAAACTTTACACACGGGTATGTATAAGTGGGTGTGTGTGGATTATGTGTTTCATGGGGGATGATAGACGTGTTGATTGGGCGCTGAGATTTGTGAGACACTTCAGTGTGCTAGTAACAAGAAAGTGTGGGTATGTATATGTGTGTGTTTATGAAGGTGAAGGGTTTCCTAGGCGGTGAGATGTGTGAAATACATCAGAGTGCTAGTAAGAAGTCAAGTAAAATGAGGGGACGTTATATAGACCTTGATACCATATGGGTTTATGGTGCTTTACAACATGCACATCCTTTGGAGGACGTTGTGATCAATGAATATTTGTGGGTTTGTGTGCTTCCCTCATCATAGCGTGAGTTGCGCTGAATTGTTTCGTCACGCCCGTGGCCCAGTACATCCGACCTGGACAAGCATTTTAACTCGTTTTCTTTCCCAAGCCTTTGACCGTGTCCAGGCTAGCTACAAGCTAGCAGGTGTGTTTCTCTCTTGATTTGGTCCCTCTCCCTTGACCTGTCCGACATGGAAGACCTGACTAGTAGCTGCGCTACCGTCAGTATAGCTTTTTGGGTTCTCGAAACAAGCCAGCCCCTCTAACACGCCAAAGCTACTTGACACACACAGCTTGGAGTATGTGTGGTTTCTATTACACTAGACAACAATAAAAATGTACCGGATATGAACATATCTGATCTTAACTAACTTTAGTGTGGTGAAAACGAAAATGATTGTCAAATATTTTGGTTGGCTCTAGTTTTCAAGATACATGACTGGCACCTTGCGGTTTTGACAGGCGATAGTTTGTAAAATGGTGTTATACCTCTTGTCATATATTCTGAAGGGAGTGGGAGATCACTGTAGTGCATGCCCCATTTCTAACAAAAAGAAATTGAGCCCCATCCTCTTCTATCTTCAATAACCCCAGAATATGACCCTCGAGTTATCTGCAGGCTTCGTCTTATTAATTTAGTCTAGGAGATGTAGATTATGGCCCTGGTGAGAATAGTAAATACTAACTGGGATTCTGCCCCTTCTCCAAGGATTCTTTTAGCTCTTGAGCCCCCCTTTTATCAATTCTGAGGAAAGTCTGGAGAATTCTCTCAGCCTGATTTATGTTAAAAAAACATGGATGTTGAGCAGTTGATAGACCTAGAGTCTTCTCTCCCCAATTCAGTATCTCATCATGAGTAGATGTGTTTTTAACAATTAAACATTTAACATATTCCAGTAGACCTTGACAACATGGTTTATACACATAAGATGGAGAATCAACAGATAGGTTGAACTGACAAATCAACAGAAGGTCAGTTAAGGTTCATCATTTATTGACTGGGCCTGTGTCTTTAGGCCTGTTACATACATTTCTGTTGTGGTTTACACAGGATAAAATAGAAAATGGCATATAGGCCTAAGTTTACAGTAAATCAACAAATAAACATAAATGCATAAGATGTCAACAAGTGTGGAAACATTGTAAACATGTAAATGTTGTGCCAAGTGTGAAGATGATAAATCAACAATTAGGTATCAGTTCCTGAAATTGGGTGTGGTGTGTTCCAGTGAGAAAGGTAACCTGGTGATTGGGAGATTAGGATAAGCCTGGGTCCATTGTCTGATGGATCCACTTCAGGTCTGCCCGTGTAGCTCCTCTGAAGGCTTCCCATACTCTGCTCATGGCCAAGTCATCTTCCATCTCACTTGTGGTTCATCTCTTTCTCTCGGCTTCCCTCTTTCTGGTCTGATTTGGGTGG
Organism: Cepaea nemoralis; assembly: GCA_014155875.1. Classification (NCBI taxonomy): domain Eukaryota; kingdom Metazoa; phylum Mollusca; class Gastropoda; order Stylommatophora; family Helicidae; genus Cepaea; species Cepaea nemoralis. The sequence continues at coordinate 227,144 of JACEFZ010000917.1, forward strand.
TTGGTTGGTTTGTTGATTTGTTGGGTGGTTGTTGGTAGCCACCAAGAATTCACTGTGTAAAATTCACATAAATATGTATAATCCTACCAATGCAATAATCTAGAAGTAGGTCGGAAGAAACCTAAATTCCTGAAGTAGGACTTAGTTCCCCCCCCCCCTCCTCCTCTTTTCTCTAATCTAGTGTTGGTTAATTTGGGGTGGTCAAGTTTATCACACTGTGTACGCCTGGTATCAGCTGATTCCTGTTGTATGTAAGTTCTCATTGGACCTGGGGTCAGTGAGACGTGTACAGTAAGACAGTGACAAGAGTGAGGAGGTGTTAAGATGCATGTACATAATTAGCATACATTTATAACATTTCTATCACTCAATTGGGTTTGTAGTGTGTATAAATGGTTCTCTGTGTTTTCCAATTAACCAACTTCTCCTTCTTCTTTGTATATTAACTCCTCTCCCATTACCTGTTGTTGTTGTGGGGTTTGGTGTTGTGTGGTGTTGTGTTGTGTGGTGTTGTGTTGTAATGCAGTTCATGAGTGCCCTTATCTAAGTAAAATCTGACATAAATATAAATATTTATTCCATCAAACCCTATTTATTCAATATATGAAGGAGAAAGAGAAGATATGATTTCTCTCTCAGCTCTCTAGATTGTAAATAGGCATAGATAAGTCTGTTTTAAAACGAGGCACTTGTTCTAGTACACGAACTGTCTTATGAGTTGTAGATAGTGATAGCAATTACAGCAGTGTTTCTTATGAAATGCATAAGATTGCTTTAGAATCATCACTTCGTACAGGTGTCTAGAATAGAATGTAGTATTATTATGCACTTCTTAAAGTTAATAACTATCTTTAAGAATATCAGAGGTTGCAGTTTCTGTTGAAGAGAGTATTAGATTGTCATTTTGCCCGGGAACCGGCTCTGCGTCGTCAGAATCTAACAGTCGAGCATTTTACACTTCAGAGGTTTTTAATTTATAATAATACATTTCAATTGACATTACAAACACTGGATACCATTACTTGATACTTGATACATCTGGTCATCAGTTTAATCTAAGGATTTACAAGCTTACCTCGGATTCAGACATTCTGCCGTTCTTTATTGAAAATTCGGTCACACAAGCTCTTGCGTCTTCTCGCCAAGCTGTTTGCGGTAGAAGTGCGCGATTAACATATTCTAAGCAGGCTTTCGAATGGAGGCGTTGTCACGTGTCTGTTGCTAACCAATGATCTCCTGAGCTTTGACTGATGAAATAATTCCAAGAATTGACGTCATCTGTCGATCTTTCATTTTCAGTTTTGATTTTGCGTTCGTTTTCAGTTTTGGTTTCAGTTTGAATTTGTGCAGTCAATTGTTATATATTTTCCCCTCTCTTTGGCGTGTATTCTTGGTAACTGAATAATGGTGGTTAGTGGTTATGCCACACCTCTTCATAACACAAAGCCTGTGCTTAATGTAGAGACCATGTGTTGCCCAAGCAGCATAATCCCTCTCTCAGCCTATTTAGGTACTCCAGAGGAAAGGTAAACTAATACGTCTGGAACAAGGCAAGCTGCAGAAGCTGCTGGGTCAGCAAAGCAATGCTCTAACTGTCCGCCTGTCGGAGCTTTAATCCTAGACCTGTTGCCAACCAAGGCTTAGGGCCTGGTCTGCCGTGCCATGACATTTAGTCTTAGGTTGCACTTCCTCGCACTAGGATAAGGCTTGTACCCTCCAAATTGCGCTCCTCCACCCGAAGCCGTTGGCACAATGTGGGGTGCCTGGTTTGGTAAGCGTTGCCCAACATTCGATACTAACAGAAGCAGGTAGTACCGTCTACTGTCATACGGTAGCTCAGTCATATCTAACTAAGACCTGACTGCATGCTACTAGTTTATTTAATTACGGTCAGTATATATATATATATATATATATATATATATATATATATATATATATATATATATATATATATATATATATATGTGTGTGTGTGTGTGTGTGTGTGTGTGTATGTGTATGAAGCCAGCCGCGAACATGGAGGATAGGCAGTGAAACGGTTAAGGCCTCTGGGTGTTTATGCTCGTGGCTACCGTTGCATTCGCATTTTCCTCATGTTGGACAGGTGGTTTATGGTTCCATCGCCCTGATACTGAGTTGAGTGTGTGGCGAGACTCTGTGAGCTGTGAATTTCGTGTGAAATGCTTTAAAAATCTGCCCGAGGTTGTGGAGCGTGAACTGCATGTTCAGAGCAATGGCGAGTGGCTATGTCCCAGAACTGACCGGTTTTTGTGCCTTATGCAGAAATGTGTGGCTGCTAGTCTTCTGGTTGACTGCCGCTTCCTTTGACGATGAACTGTGCTTTCGTGGAGGACTGTTGTTTTGGCATTCTGGAGACGGCATTATGTACAGTTGTTTTGTTGCGTGAACTGCATTTCGGAGGAAAATGGCGTGGATGGCTAGAAAACATCTATAAACGGAACAATAACATCTAGAAACATCGAGACCTTGTAGGTGAACATCTGGTTGGGAGAGTGACTGCCAATTCCATCAAGGATGAACTGTATATTTTGTAGAGGACTTTTGTGGTGACATTCTGGCGGACGGCATTATGCACAGTGTGCCTGAGCGGGCCGTTGTTTGTCGAGACTCCTGTCTTTTCCACTTTTCACATGGGGCAGTAGAGGAACATTTTATGTGATATTCACTGGCACGAGAACGGAGCATAATGGGGATGATCCCTTTGCTGTGATGTTGGAACAGAGACTAATGACTAATGACTATATGACGCAATTAATAATTTTTCTAATGTAACTAGAGTATGATGCAATCCTACATATGGTTACATTACCTTTGTGTATACAAAAAATATTATCTCTGATAAATCTTTGCTATTAGTTAATGCGTTTGTCCTTATCAAAAGTACCATTGTTAGAGGATATGTGTGAACAGCGCTAATAACTTCTGATATATATCTGGTGAGGTGGTATTTCTATCACAAAAACGAAAAATAACTAAAGTGATTAAGAAAGCGTACAGTTGATATTTTAGCTGCAGAATATGAGACCTAGATAAGGTGAGCTATGCCTTTTGCAGTCCCAATGATTTGGAGAGAGCCCGCTGAGTATCTCTTCAACTTTTATTTTTGCATGGTCTCTCCAGTTAGGAAAGGCATACCAAAGAAGAAGAAAATTAAATCTAGAATATTCAAACAGCCCCTCTGCAATACGTCTGGTACCAAAAGGCGATGACTTACCAGTTCCCAAAGTGCCAGAAACATTTCCAACTGCTTCTATTGATGAAGAAAAGGACATTGGTGGTCTTGAACCATCAACCTCAAGCGACTCAGATTTTGAGCAAATTACATCCACTAAACCACACTTAATAACCCATAGTGAACTGAATGATCTTGTAAGAGATCTGAATTTGCCTACAATTATATGCATATTAAGATCCTCGTCAGTGTTACCACGTTTCTGCTGCTCTAAATATTTCTCTCAAACTGTTTACATATCCATCCATCCATCATTTGCCATGCCGAAAGCGTGGGCGGCCATGTTTTGCCATCTCACTCGATCACCAGTGTCGTGGATCAGCTCCGTGTTTCTGTCTCGACAATGCCACGTGGCCAAGCCATCAAGGTATTTAGTTCTAGGTCTTCCCTTGGTCTCTTCCCTTTGATCTTGTCAGTTGTCACCAAGTTCTCCAATTCATTTCTTCTGCTCAAAAAATGTTGTCTGTCTACTTCTAATGTCTCTAATCAGTTTATGTTTCTTGTAGGACATGTTCATTGGATTTTTCTGTCTTTTCATGGTATTCTTTGCATTTTCCTCAGAAACCACATTTCCACAGCAATCAGATTTTTTTTTCAGCTTGTCTGCTCATTATCCACGCTTCACATCAATACAAAATTACAGGTTCTATGTAGCACTTCAACACTCTTTTTCTCGTTTCAATTGACATCATTTTATTGGCCAGTATGTTTTTCATCTTGCAAAAGGCTACTTTCGCAATGACAATTCTTCTTCTAATCTCTTCAAGTCATCTCCCATCTGATGTCTACATATTCACTCTAAGTTTACATATTCACTGTAATTATTTCTCACAAACTGGTTTTCATATTAAATTCAATATTTCTCACAAACAAAGAACATCATTCTTACAATAGAAAACCATAAATTTTGTGTGTGTTATATCTCAACATAGTCTCCCTGCTTGGCAACATACTTGCTCCATCTGTCCACTCCATTGTTGACATCTTCTAGGAAAACGTTTTTGCTTATGGCCTTGAACCATTTGTGCACCGCCTCCATGACCTCTTGGGCGTCTGCAAACCTCACTCCCGCAAACGTTCTTTCAAGGGTCCAGATAAGTGAATGTCCAATGGCGTCAAGTCGGACTCTGTGATGGATGTTTCAGAACCTCAGATTTCAGAGCGCGCAGTTTATCCATTGAATGGGGAGGCGTATGAGTGTGGTCGTTATCGTGAAGTAACAAGACTGCTTTTCCAGCACTTCGATCGTAACGCCGACTTCAATTTGTTCACCGGTATGTCATGTATCGAGCACTAGTCACAGCCACACCTTATTTTGAAATGTACCGATATTGAGCTCTTGATATCACAGAAGATGGTCATCGGGACTTTCCTAGCTGATTTCTGCGACTTTAGTTTTTTCCTAACCGGAGACAACGGATGTTTCCATTTTGAAATCTTCCTACACACGCATACACTCTCCCCAGTTTCAAACAATAGTCACTGTAATGAACCATCCATCATTCTTCTGTAAACTTCACAAGGCCCATAACCTCTGACCACAAATAAAAAACGAACAAGACCTCGCAGTACTTCCACAGTGGAAGTCGGAAGTGGGGAAGCGATTTTGTAATCGCTATTGTGCATACGCAAACTGCTCGACCTTCAAGTCCCCTACATTAGTTATTGATTAAAATTCTATTACTTAATAACTTTCCCTCACATGTATTCAGTCACAGTATTTCTCACAACTTGGTTTATCTCAGAATGATTTGCTCACACCTGACAAATTAGACCACAGTATGACATTATGTCATAACGCGTCCTTAAATAAATAACTACGCAGTGCCTTGGCAATTTTCTGGACTAAAGTTTGTCAACATTATACTGGCAATGTTAAAATGGGCTCAATGACATTCCCAAAGGTATCTGATGACATAACTGAAGTCTAGTTAGACGTACCAAACCGTAGTTAGACTTATTGGTTCATTTAGTGTGTGTAGTGTACTTGTTGAGACTATTCTAATTTCATCATGTCGGATCAAGAACTGATGGAATTGATGGTAATTAGTTAACTGTTTTGTAAAGTATTGACACTGTTTGTAATACGTTTTATCCATTTTCAGTTATTTTGTGTCGATGTTCTCTTTTCTTGGCAACCGTTTTGCTGTGAATTTATTTGTTGCTAATAAAAGCGTTTCTGTAGTTGATCTTGATGCTCTTATATTACCATTACTACTGCTTTTGTTGATGCTACAACGACTACAGCTGATACTGCTACAATTACGATTGCTGCTAGCTTTGCTGCTGTTGCTGTCACGTCTACTTCTCCTCCTCCCACCCTCCTCCTCCTCATCCTTGTCTTCCTCCTCCTCCTACAACAACAACAACAACAACAACTACTACTACTACTACTGATACTACTACTACTACTTCTACTACTACTACTACTACTACTACTACTACTACTACTACTACTACTACTACTACTACTACACTTATACTACTACTACTACTACTACTACTACTACTACTACTACTACTACTACTACTACTACTACTACTACTACCACCACCACTACCACTACCACTACTACTACTACTACTACTACTACTTCTACTACTACTACTACTACTACTACTACCACCACCACCAATACCACTACTACTACTACTACTACTACTACTACTACTACTACTACTACTACTACTACTACTACTACTACTACTACTACTAGTACCACCACCACTACCACCACCACTACTACTACTACTACTACTACTACTACTACTACTACTACTACTACTACTACTACTACTACTACTACTTCTACTACTACTACTACTAGTACCACCACCACTACCACCACCACTACTACTACTACTACTACTACTACTACTACTACTACTACTACTACTACTACTACTACTACTACTACTACTACTACCACCACCACAAGTACTACTGCTCGAAAATATACTACTATTACTACTACTACTACTACTACTACTACTACTACTAATACTACTACTACTACTAATACTACTACTACTACTTCCACTAGTGTTGCTACTACTACTACTACTATAAAAACTAACATAGTACTACTATTCACCAATTGGTGATTATGTCATATCATTTTATAAGAGTAAGTTAATATGTAAGTCACAAATGGCTGTAGAAAAATAACTACACATGGTAACAACTTGAAACCAGTTTATTTTTATACATACGTTGTCCCTATATTTCTCAACATAATGTCCACTAATATTAATGCACTTATCCAATCATTTTATCTGTCCTCCCAAACCGGCTGCATAGAACTGCGTGCTTTGTTTTCTTTTACCGGCCACCCCACAGAACTGTGTGACTTACTTATTGACTCGCCCTCGTAACTTTTTCTACCCAGCTATGCACCGCTTTACGGGATAAACATTTGTCAGCATAAACACTGAAAACCCACCGTGGCGGGAGACATTTCGCGAATGAACGCCGAAGTTGAATGTGAAGTTAAAACGTGGGTTAGAAAACACGCAGTTCTATGCAGTCGGTTTGGAAGACTGATAGAACGATGGGATAAGTGCATTAATGTTGGTGGAGTAGTGCCATTAGGCTACTCTTTTTCGATTTCCAACTGCAAAGAGATTTTGTACGTGCGCAACAATACACACGGGCGTCCGATCTCACTACCCAGAGACCAGGGGACATTTTATTACTAGAAGTCCACAAGAAAAAGTCCCGGTCATCACCAGGGCTTGAACCCGGAACCTCCAGCACTCGAGGCGGACACCATACCTCGAGACCATACAGCCCCCCCCCCCCCCAAAAAAAAAGAGACAATATATGTATAAAAATAAACTGGTTTCAAGGTGTTATCATATCTAGTTATTTTTCTACAGCCATTTGTGACTTACTTATTAACCTACCCTCGTATTCCCACTTTCCTTTCAGAATTTTACCCCAGCGTGTCACAGATTCCCACTACATACGGTATCCGAATAAAACACGTTTCAGACCCAAACCTGACCATGGCCATGACCCTAGTGGTACCACGTGACGGTACGCTAACTAAAACTAGGTGTGTGTTACCGCCTCTCACATAGTGTGGGGGGGGGGGGGGGCGCAAAGCAGTGACTAGCGTCTCTATTTTCCCGGACGACGGTCATGGGTTTGAAATTCTACCAAGACGGATGTGTAACAATAATCTGTGCTTACAGATCCATTAAGCCTGAAATGGATACCACCGTACGATCGCAGATTGGTTAATAAAATATAGTTGGATACCGCCATATCCAACACACACACACAGGGTGTGTAATAGTCATTCTTTTCTTTACTTACCGGCAGGGCGAAGGTTTTGCGAATACAATTCGCAAGTCCGCATACCGCATTCACAACACAACTGCGGGTAATTTGAGAGGTTGCCGGACCATAGTAAGAGTGCCGGTCGTTCAGAAAGCAAATGGGAAACTAATGAAAATAAACATTGCCAAGAAATCACAAACAGTGCAAATAAAAAAAAAGACATTCTGAGGTTGAGTGCTATTTGGTGTGAAGAACATACAACTAACTTACTGTAACTTTACTCAACTCGCACTATTATTCTCAGTGAAGCCGTGGTAGCGAGGTAGATAGCACGTTTGTCTTCCGGTCTGAAGGCCGTGTGTTTAAATCGCGTTCTAGGCGGGAATTTTCGATCCAGCGTAAATCTGGTGATCATATCATCATGTCTCATGCCGATGGTGATAGAAGTAGACAATGCTTGGAAAGCAAAGAGAGCTGCAGTGAAGCAGCTAAGGAAAGTGCGACAGACATCCCGAAGTTCACGAGAGGAAGTGGACACAGCGGAAAATGACAAGAAAGACAAGGTGGAGGTTTTCAAGCGCTGTGCTGCAGAGGTCATGAACGTGAAGTGGGAATGTTTTATGAAGGAGATTGGAGGTGATAAAACACTGCGAACATTCTGGAAACTGCACAGACAAATGCAAAGAAAAGATCGGCTTATGACAGTGGGAACAATTTATAAAGAGGATGGTGTACGCGTGACAACAGACAAAGAGAAAGGGGAGGCGTTTCTCCAGAGATTTTTGGAGCAGACCAATCATAATGATGCGGAAACCAGGGATGCAGTTAGAGAGGAATTATCTGGCACAATGGAGAATATGCCTTGTGCGGGTTGAAGATGGTAAACATATTTTGAAAAAGGCAAAAGACACGGCACCAGGGCCCGATGGGGTTAGGTATGGCTACATGAAGGTTTTGAGCGATGTAGACCTGAAGGAGATGGCCGACTGCTTTAATCAGAGCATTAGGACAGCATCAGTCCCGCAGGATTGGTTACATAGCTATCTCATCCCTCTCCCAAAACCATTCAAGGATCATTCAAAGCTTAGCGGCTTTAGGATCATCACCCTTCAAAATACATTTGGGAAGGTTTTAGAGAAGATAGTCGCTGTTAAGCTGCAGGATTTTTTGGAACGGGGGAAGCTTTTTCCAAGAAGCCTGGGGAGATACAGGCCAGGAAAAGATACCTGGTCAAATGCAGCCACTTTTCCTTTGACGTTTATGAGGGGTTCCAGAACAGACAGGGAACGATGGCGGCAGCGCTTGATCTCGAGGATGCGTACAATAGAGTTCGATATGATATTTTGATGACCGCACTGATGGAGAAGAGGGGTCAATCGCTGGTTGGTGAACTGGATAGCAGCCGTCCTGCATTCTCGTCGGGTTACTCTCCGTCTGGGTGCATGGACCTTAGAGCCACATATTTTAACCCTGGGACTGCCACAGGGATCTGCAGTCTCACCGGTGCTCTTTAACGTGAATACGAGCAAGATTGCAAACCTAGAAGCACCAGGGGTTGGTAGGATACTAACATTTGCAGATGATGGTCTTGCATATAGGCAGGGGAGAGATAGGGAGCAAAACAGCCCAGGAGTTGCAGGTGACAGTAGACAAAGTGATTGATTGGTGCACTGAAATGAGTGCTGTCATCCACCCGGAAAAGGCGGCTCTTTTGTGGTGCTCTCTGGACAACAGGATTGTGAGAGATGATGCCCCAAGCCTCACTATAGATCAGAGGTTCCCAAACCACGGCCCCCGGGCCACTTGTGGCCCGCCAGCTGTCAGAAAGTGGCACGCGAGGCCTCGTCATTTAATATAATATATTTTAATAATTTCAAAAATGCACTCGGAGCTCCCCGTCAGCGTTTCGCAAACGAAACGTTAGGAAGCTCCCATATCCCAGCCTTGCCTACCAATCAGATTGCGCAAGGCACCATGTAGTCGTCTGTTACAACTGCTTAGCAGAATCGGTAGTATTGTGTTGAAATTTGATATTTTTTTTCAAATAAAAATTTTCCGTTAAAGCCTATAAAACTGAGTGTGGAAGATCTAAAATCAAATATGGTAAAAAGAGAAAATGTGAAGACTTTACTTGTCGTGAATTCTTTGGAAGACTTTGGACACGAAAGATTTGTACCCAGACATTGATAAACTGACAACTGGACTTGGTTATGAAGAACAGTTACAATTGTAAATTAATTACATTAATAGCAATTTTCGAAACTGATTTAAAATGTATTGTTGAATGAACTTTTGATTTTAAACCAAAAAAATGACCGCAGTGTAGGCTGACACTGACTGCCTTTAAAGTTTTAGAATTTTGTTGACGAAAATTAAGAAAGGTAAGAATGATATTGCACGACTTTTATAATGTTAAACCCTTGTGGCCCGCTTAACTTCCGAAAATAGTAGACATGGCCCTCCGCTTGAAAAGCTTGGGAATCACTGCTATAGATGGTAGAAGCGCCAGCAGAGAGAACAAACTGAAGTATATGGGAATCACATTTGACAGGAGTCTGTACTTCAAGGACCATGTGGAGACGGTTGTGACATATCTTAAAAGGGACTCAATGCACTTAAAACTATGGCTGCAATGGACACAGAGCAGAAAATGCTATTCACACTATACGAGCACTTGATCCTCTCAGTGATTGATTATGGACTAGGACTGCTCACTGTCTCAGAGAGTCAGTTGGTGAAATTAGAACGCATACAGAACGAAGCTATGCGGGTCATTCTGGGATGCACCAGAGACACCCCAGTAGTGTGTATGTGTTATATCCTTGGTCTGCCGACTGTTGCTGGGAGGCACAACGTGATGCAGGCGAAGGCATACCTCAGAGTAGCTGCAGACACAGATCACCCGTTGCATGAAGCGCTGGACGAAGTTAAGAGTCAGAGTCTGATAAGAGGGAAATCATGGATGGCTCAGGCGGAAGATACGATCAGACAGGTGTGCCCCCTGGAGAACATTAAGCGTGGAGAGGAGTGGGTCAGAGTGCCAGCGGAGCAGTCAGACTTGTGCAGAGTTATAATCACATTAAGCCGGGAGTGCAGGGAATGGCCAGCAGGGGCCACGGAAGTGGAAATCCAGCAACTAATTTATCATAATGCTCGCCCGGGTGATGTGATTATCTACACGGATGGTTCGGTGTTGAGAGGTAGGAGAAGTGCCTGGGGGTTCTTAGCAAAAGCCAATGGTCGACGTTTGGTGCAGGAGAGCCTGGCATATGATGCCACAACATCTAGCTTAAGAATGGAGGTAGAGGCGGTCAGTGCATCTTTCCGCTGGATTGAGAACACGATACATACACACAATGTGATTGTAACTGACTCATAAAGCATGCTGTGGAGGGTGAGGACAGGCAGGCTTCGTGTAGAGTGGCTTGCTTCGCTTCGGAGGTCACGGGTAGCAAGCATCACCTGGATCTTTTCTCCGGGGCATGCCGGTGTTCTGGGGAATTAACAGTCGGACAGACTGGCTGGCTCGGCAAAACTTGGTGGAGTATTTATGCATGACAAGGCAGACGTGGTTGCGGCCTTGTGGGAGCACGTGTACACCTCGGAGGAACAAATGGATCACCATAGTCTGGTAAGAATTAGGCAGCGAGGTGTGACGAGGGGATCTGCCCGACTCTCGAAGCTCAGAGGAAAGGCGAGACGGACATATAATCTGATCGCTACTGGAACTATTAGTGTTGGAACTCTTCGCTGGCTGCTGAGGATGGGGACGGAGCGCTTATGAGAATGCCCCGAATACTGTGATGTAGGTTCCTAGATCAATCAATCAATCATGCCGATAAGCGTGGACGATCATGTTTCGCCATCTCACTCGATCACCAGAGTCGTGAACCAGGTCAGTGTTCTTGTCTCGACCATGCCACGTGGCCAAACCATCCAGGTAACTACTTCTTTGCCCTCCCCTAGTTCTCTTCCCCTCGATCTTGCCAGTTGTCACCAACTTCTCCAATGTATTTTTTCTCATATCGTGTCCAAAAACTGTGACAGTCTACGTCTAATTTCTCTAATAAGTGTACGGTTGTTATTTGTTTCTTCTAAAACTGGTACAATGACATTTTCTGGGAAGTAAAACCGGCCGGTGTGATAAACCTCATAAACATCGAATACTGACTGGTCCAAAGATACGTGTCTAGCTCTACATACCCATTAGCTGGTGTAGCGAAATGGCATAGGCTGCCAGTTTGAATCATCTGGACATGGGTACTGGAACATTTCTTGCTAAATAAAGGCGGTCGTCGTGATACAGCGCTAAAGGAAATTAAAGGAGAAAAAAAACTGCTTGAGGAGCTGCGGGAAAAATGGCGCATAGAAGACCAGGCAGAAGAAGAACCATCAGAAGAGGAAACGGCGAGTGAACTGGATGAGGACGACAACCCAGATCAAGAACAAATCAGTCCGGCGATGGCAAGTCGCCCCACACCAAGTCCGAGCTATCGAGAAGACACGCCAAACCACATACAGACAAGAAGAAATGGAAGGAAGAGAAACAACAGAAGGAACGACGAATGATAAAGCTCCCTGAAGACAAAAGCACCATATGACGGGGTGGGTACACAATGACTCCAGGCCTCAACAAGTGCGCGACTCTGACCAGACATGTAAAACCTTATCAAGACAGGAATGAACGAAATCATCCAATCAAAAGCCAGGAAGCTGACAACAAGCAACCAAATCTTCGCAAGTCTCAAAACAAGCCACGCAATAAAGGCCCCGAATACAGCAAGTTTTCAAAACAGTTGAAAGGGACCATTCGTATCGAAGGCGGAAGCGGAAGAACTATCACATCACCCTAAGAGGAGTTATTGGTCTGTACAGATACAGGGCTAGCTCGATATGCCCATTACGCCTTAAAGAGTGAAAAGTCTCATTTATTTGTGTCATTTAATGATGTCACGAACGTGTGTCTTTTAATAATATCATTTACTTGTGTCATTTACTTCTGTCATTTATTTCTGTCATTACATGTGCCATTTACGTGTGTCATTTGCGTGTATCATTTACTTGTGTCGTTTACTTGTGTCGTTTACTTGTGTCATTTACTTGTGTCATTTACGTGTGACATTTACTTTTGGCGTTTGCTTGTGTCATTACTCCTGGCATATACGTGTGTCTGATGTCAAGTGTTAGTCAGATGTGACTGAGCTACCGTATAAAAGTAGACAGTACTACCTGCTTCTGTTAGCGTCGAATGTTGGGCGACGCTTACCAAACCCGACATCCCACATTGTGCCAACGGCTTCGGGCGGAGGAGCGCAATTGGGAGGAAACAAGCCTTATCCTAGTGTGAGGAAATGCAACCTAGAGACAAATTCTCATGGCAGGGCAGACGAGGAACTTAGATGGAGTTGGCAACTGATCTAGGATCGAAGCTCCGATAGGCGGACACTTAAAGCATTGCTTTGCTGATCCGGCAGCATCTGCAGCTTGTCTTGTTCCAGACGTATTTGTTTTATCTTTCGTCTGCAGTACACTAGACAGGCCAAGAGAGGGATCATGTTGCATGGGCAACACATGGTCTCTAAATGCAGCCCAGGCTTTGTGTTATGGAGAGGTATAACTCCATTTTACAAACTATCGTCTGTCAAGGCGGCAAGGTGCCAGTCAGTCAGTCAGCCCGTCATACATGTGTCGTTTGCTTGTGTCATTTACTTGTTGTTTGTCCATCAAGAATGATGATGACCATTCATTTCATCCAGTGGGGTTGAAAGTATGGAGCCGTGAGTTCTAAGATGGCTGATAAGGCCTATTTTGGCTCGAAATGTTCTTTGACAATGTGGGCAAAGAATTGCTTGACGTTCCAGGAGGAGGATCTCCTGCAGTGGTTTTTCTGTCCAGCCTTTTCTTCACAGCTCTTGCAGTCCTGGTTGCTTCACAAGTGACTGCACCCTTATGTAATGATGTACGCCACGAATTACGGTCTTTAGCAGCAGTCTCCCAGGTGTCAAGATGAATTCCAAAAGATTTAAGTGAGATTTTCAGTGTCTTTAAAGCGTTTCCTCTGGCCGCCTTGGGAGCGTTTACCACAACGCAGCTCGCCGTAAAAAAAAAAATTGTTTAAGGAAGCCTGTGATCTGGCATACGAGTTAAGTGACCAGCCCAGCGAATCTGATTTTTCATTAGTAAGTGTGGATACTGGGCATGGACGCTCTTTCTAGAACTTCAGTGTCTGGGATCTTGTCTTGCCATTTGATCTTCAATAGCTTCCTAAGGCAGACTGTGTGGAAGTGGTTTAATTTCCTAGCATGTCGCTGATAAACAGTCCATGTTTCACAAGCATATAGTAGTGTAGATAATACAACTGCTTTATAGACTTTCAGCTTTGTTTGCAGGCTTATTGCATTTCTGTCCCATAATTCTTGTACAGTCTGCCAAAGACCGCGCTGGCCTTGGAGATTCTTGCATTCACTTCGTCATCAATTGTGGCAGCTTGTGACACAGTGCTGCCAAGATAGGTGAATTTGTCCACAACACTTAGTCTATGACCATTCACCTTGATATTCGGCACAGGTGTGATTATTCCCTGGAGCTGGCTGGTACATAACTACAGTCTTCTCCAAGCTGATATTGAGCCCAAAGTTGGCACAGGCATATGAGAAAGCTGAAACATTGTGTTGCATGTCTGCCTCTGAGTTGGCATATAGAGCGCAATCATCAGCAAACAGCAGTTCTCTGACGGTGTCGCTGTTAGTTTTGATGTTGGTTTTAAGCCTTCTGAGATTGAACAACTTCCATCCATGCGGTAGTTGATGTCTATTCCAATGTCGTTGTTCTCGAAGGCATTCGTCAGCGTAGCTGAAAATATGAGGCTGAACAGTGTTGGTGCCAGGACACTTCCTTGCTTCACTCCATTGGTGACAGGAAAGGGCTCAGACAGTTCACCATTTTCCTGTACTCTTGCCTGCATACCATCATGAAATAGCCGCACTGTTTGGACAAACATTTGTGGACAGCCATATTTCGCCATAATCTTCCACAGTCCTTCTCTGCTGACTGTATCAAAAGCCTTGTTAAGGTCAATGAAAGTGGAGAACATTTCAGAGTTTTTTTTCCTAACATTTCCCTTGCCATTTACTTGTACTGACAGAAGAATGAACTAGCCACTGCGCTACCGTGGATCACCTTTAAGAATTGGGTCTGGATTCAATCCCTAGCCGGTAGGATTCGTGAATAGTTCTGCTCCAAGGTTCACCAAATATGTTCCCCATGGAATGGCTTGCATGGTTCTTCATGATGACTGTCGAGAGCTTGTTGTGGATTTCCTGACCAGGGCATGCGGGTGTGTAGGGAATTGGACAGGCTGATAGACTAGCCGATGCCGATTCTTTGGGTGGTGAGCCACGTTATGACCAGGCTGACATGGTGAAAGTTCTCTTGACGGCGTGGAACATGTAGCAGACAGAAGGCTCCATACATGGAGAGCATGTTTTAGCGAAGCACAGGGCCTAGCAGACATACGTTGGGAAACGTGCAAACGGACGTCTGCTGCTGCCGCTGTTGCTGCTGCTGCTGCTGTTGCTGCTGCTGTTGCTGCTGTTTCTGCTGTTGCTGTTGTTGCTTCTGTTGCTTCTGTTGCTGTTGTTGCTTCTTCTTCTTCTTCTTCTTCTTCTTCTTCTTCTTCTTCTTCTTCTTCTTCTTCTTCTTCTTCTTCTTCTTCTTCTTCTTCTTCTTCTTCTTCTGCCCTTTATAATCATTAATCATTACTTACCCCAAACACCAACCATTCCCCTAATTACTGGTTCACTTTCAGAAACTCGAAGTCAAAACTTTACACGACCCCCCTCACGACAAGATCATCAATGATGAGGACGGGAATTCTCTGAAAGTAGGGGTTCTAGATGGAAGGCTGGTCCCCCCTTTTGGCGAGAAGAAATTCCGTAAAGTTAAAGACATTCCTATCCGAGATGATGACGTCATCCTGGTGGGATACCCTAAAACAGGTACCCTTCTCTTCTGTGTTTTGTAACTAGTTTTAGTTACCATCTTATTATCATATATTATAACACAATCCACAATGGCAGTATTTTTACAAGTTGAGAAACATGCACATAAAAGCTTTCAGTTGCAATGAGCAGAAGAATATTGTAGTATCATTTTGAAACCATAATGTTATATGCATTTGAAACCTGGACAACAAGCAAACAGTCTGAGAAACAAACAATATATTGCAGGATTTTATTGCCTGACATATTTTGCTGCATCTCGTCAGGTACATACTGCAGAAATTGCACAACATAAAATAAAGTAATTAGATAAATCCTTTGAGCTGAAATATACACATATTCACGCAATAATTTCAATTGTCTACCACGGTAATTCTAAACTGGCTATCGTTTCTTTCTGTTTGCACAACACTAGCTTCTGCCTATTAATGACGATTGCTTCTGCGACCTTTAACAAGCGACATATTTGTGTGAAACAACACGCGAATCATTGTCCCTATCATCCTGTCCGGTTTCCAAAATGTGCCGTCCAATGTATGGGGTAGGAGGTTTGTAGTGTGTCGGCTTGTCCAGGTTACCGGAGAGCGAGACAGGTAGCTTAACCATTTGACCACGAGGTCCTTCATTTATTGTTTTCCCGCCTGCTCAATTGTTATCCTGTTCTACCGATCCATCCATCATCATGTGCCGTGCTGATAAGAGTCGGCGGTCATGTTTCACCATCTCACTCGATCACCAGAGTCGTGGGACCAGCTCGATATACTTGTCTAGAACATACCATGTGGCCAAACTATCCAGGTATTGACTTCTCTGTCTTCCCCTTGTTCTCCTCCCTCGATCTTGCCAGTTGTCACCAAGTTCTTCAATTTATTTCTTCTCATAACGTGCTCAAAAGTTTGACTACGTCTAATTTCTCTAATCGGTTTACAATTTTCATTTGTTTCTTGTAGGACTTTGAATTCATTAGTTTTTCTGTCTGTCCATGGTATTCTTTGTATTTTCCTCGGAAACCACATTTCTGCAGCCATCAGATGTTTTTCAGTTTGTCTGCTCATTATACACGCTTCGCATCCATAAAGAAGTACAGGTTCTTTGTAGTATCCCAACACTGCTCTTCTCGTTGCAATTTACCTCTTTTTATTGTTCTACCCACAGGGTTATAATTGGAGTAATTGCTGTTGTTTAATTTAATGACCGTTTGGGTTTATTTATTAATTTTTTTCAGCGATAGTATGATGTTCAAGTTTATCTCTTCATCTTGTTCATATTGACTGTTGTACTAGCAGTTAGTTAGTTAGTTGTGGTTACAAATTTGAGCAACGGTCACCGAATAAAAGCTCCGTTCCTGTGCCAGTGAAACCACAAAGTGTTTCTGACTGTCCCATCTCAAAAAGTAAAGCAGACACCAGTTCCGACAACACCAACAGCACGCACACGCATTTCTGCATAAGGCCACTGCCAGAATGGCAACGCAGCAGTCTGCCACTAGAATTACAGTCCATTGTCTATGGAAGCAGCAGACAGGAGAAAAATCAGCAATTGCACACGTGTTACTGCATAAGGAATATCAGCTGGCTCGAAAACTTACTATCCGCCATTTTTCTGAACATGCAGTTCACAACAAAAACCACAAGATTTGTTAGTTTGTTGCACATCTTATACAGGACGTTTGCAGTCAACACCAGCATTTTACTACTGTTGTTGATGTCTTGGCAACTTTAAATTCAGTAGATTGCCATTGCACTCTTGAATGACCGGCTCCCATACCAACTCGTTAAAATCCAGCGCAACGTGATATGCTGCCAAATCGGTCGCAGCTGTGTTTTCAACGCGTCCGTAAGCTCTTTGCCACAGAGACCGGCAGTTATGACATTAATTCTGCAAATTTCAGATATTTATGACTTTAACTCAAGTTAACTCAGATAATTATGACTTTAACTTTGATTAGCCCAGACAGTTATGAACTTTCTTCTTATTGACAAATAGTTTGCATTACTTAAACTCTAATTTCTCCAGAAAGTTATTACTTTACCTCAATTTAACCCTTATATTTATTACTTTAACAGTAATTAACCCAAGCAGTAATTACGTAACATCTAAATAGCCCACATTACGATTAGTTAGTTAGTAAATTAGCTAGTTACTTAGATATTTAGTTACTTAGATAGTTAGTTAGTTACTTAGATAGTAAATTAGTTGGGTAGTTGGTTAGTTATTCAGCTAGTTAGTTAGTTACTTACTTAGTTAGTTAGTTAGTTAGTTAGTTAGTTAGTTAGTTAGTTAGTTAGTTAGCAAGTAAGTAAGTAAGTAAGTTAGTTAGTTAGTTAGTTAGTTAGTTAGTTAGTTAGTTAGTTAGTTAGTTAGTTAGTTAGTCTCGGTTCCAACTTCACGTCAACGGGTCGTCCCCATTATGCTCAGTTCCTGTGCTACTGAATATCACACAAGATGCTCCTCACTGTCCAATGTGAAAAGTGGAACAGGCAGGAGTCTCGGCAAGCCAACAACCCGCACGGGTACACTGTGCATAATGCCGCCACCAGAATGCCAACACAAAAGTCCACCACAAAAAATACAGTACAGTTCATCGTCGATTGAATCGGCAGTAACCAGAAAGACTTCATTGACACGGGTTTTCTCACATCTCTCGATATATTTCTGCAGGGAGACCCACCGAAAGCGCCTCACAGAGCACGAACTCCGTAGCTCCAATCTACTCCTATGAGTTTCCTGAAAAATGCACGCGTAAACCGAAAAGGCAAGTCAGTCAATTCAGCAACAGCTGGTAGCCATTGTTCCGAACATGCAGTTCACTGTGCAAACAAAAGCGGACAGATTTAAACACATTCCACATGAATTTCACAGCTCACAGTGTCGCGCCACGCACTCACTCAGCAGCAGGGCGACGGAACAATATTCTACCAGTCCAACATGAGGAAAATGCAAATGCAAACCGCAGCCACAAGAATAAATACTCCAGAGACCGTAGCGGTTCAATGCCTACCGCCATATTGGAGACCGGGGGTCTCAACGAGTAGTTATGGCATTAACTATAATTAAAGCAGATTGTTATGTCATTACATGACCCCCGCAGTTTTGCCTTTAATTCTAATACACCCAGCCGGCTAGAACTCCGGCCTCTCGTTCGGGAGACCCGGGTTCGATCCCTCGGTAAGGTGTGGGAATTATTTTCTTTCGGGGGCAAAAAGAAAATTCTAACCTGCACAGTTCGCGGCGATTGCACTAGCCAGGCGGCTTTAATTCCTCAGGCTCAAAGACCCTCTTCCCCCCCCCCCCCCCACACCCCGCCAAACACCGCAAGGTTGGCAGCAAATGACAGTTTTATTTACACACAGACAGTTGTCACTTTAACTCGTTTAACCCAGACAGTTTGAACATATCCTTCGCTATATGTGCCACAGGCAGCCACTGGACCTGGCAGGTCCTGTCTATGATAGCCGCAGGCAATGATGAACACTCCAAGATTGGAAAAGGAATAAGCTATCTAGAGTTCGCCCCACAGGAAGTGCTGACGAAGATTCCCTTCAGGCGCATTCTCAACACCCATTTGTGGTTTGATTACTTTCCGCAGCAGGTAATTACACGTGTATATCGGTAATACTGGCTTGATTACTTCCATAGCAGGTAATTACACTTGTATATCGGTACCACTGGCTTAATTACATTCCGCAGCAGATAATTACACTTGTATATCGGTATCACTGGCTTAATTACACTCCGCAGCAGGTAATTACACGTGTATATCAGTAACACTGGCTTGATTACATTCCGCAGCAGGTAATTACACTTGTATATCGGTAACACTGACTTAATTACATTCCGCAGCAGGTAATTACACTTGTATATTGGTAACACTGGCTTGATTACATCCATAACAGGTAATTACACTTGTATATTGGTAACACTGGCTTGATTACATTCCGCAGCAGGTAATTACACTTGTATATCAGTAACACTGGCTTGATTACTTTCGCAGCAGGTAATTACACTTGTATATTGGTAACACTGACTTGCTTACTTCCATAGCAGGTAATTACACTTGTATATCGGTAACACTGGCTTAATTACATTCCGCAGCAGGTAATTACACTTGTATATCGGTAATACTGGCTTAATTACATTCCGCAGCAGGTAATTACACTTGTATATCGGTGACACTGGCTTAATTACATTCCGCAGCAGGTAATTACACTTGTATATCGGTAACACTGGCTTAATTACATTCCGCAGCAGGTAATTACACTTGTATATCGGTAACACTGGCTTAATTACATTCCGCAGCAGGTAATTACACTTGTATAACGGTAACACTGGCTTAATTACATTCCGCAGCAGGTAATTACACTTGTATATCAGTAACACTGGCTTGTTTACTTTCGCAGCAGGTAATTACACTTGTATATCGGTAACATTGGCTTGATTACATTCCGCAGCAGGTAATTACACTTGTATATTGGTAACACTGGCTTAATTACATTCCGCAGCAGGTAATTACACTTGTATATCGGTAACACTGGCTTAATTACATTCCGCAGCAGGTAATTACACTTGTATATTGGTCACACTGGCTTGATTACATTCTGCAGCAGGTAATTACACTTGTATATCAGTAACACTGGCTTTTTTACTTTCGCAGCAGGTAATTACACTTGTATATCGGTAACATTGGCTTAATTACATTCCGCAGCAGGTAATTACACTTGTATATCGGTAATAATGGCTTGATTACATTTCGCAGCAGGTAATTACACTTGTATATCTGTAATACTGGCTTGATTACATTTCGCAACATGTAATTACACTTGTATATTGATAACACTGACATGAATACTTTCCGCAGCAGGTAATTACGCTTATATATTGGTAACACTTTCGGGCGCACTAGGCAAATTGATAGCCAGCTCTGCTGTTAAGACCATAAGCACGGTCGGACACGGTGTCGACGCCTGGGCTGGTCGATTGCCAAAGTGATGGAAAGCTTGGTAACCTATACCTCCTTGCTTCTCATGCCTACATAAATGTGACGGCACTATCAGCATGACACCTACAGACACATAACACGAAACTGCTTAGGGACAATTTTAAAAAAAAAAAGCAGTAATTAAAACGTAAATTAACACAAATAAACGTGAAATTAATACAAATAAACGTAAATCACCACCAACACAGGTGATTCAGAGTAACATAAATAGAGCCGGAGCTCTGTATAAATTGCATATTTTTTTTTGAAAGTTAGTTGCTTATTATTAAAGGTAATGGGCACCAGGAAATTCATTGGGAAGTAAAGACGGCCGGCGTTTGTTGGTTGGTGGTCAATTTTGTCATGTTGATCAAGACAGACTTTTAATTAGATTATTATCTGATGAGTAAAAACAGTAGAAGAAGAAGAAGAAGAAGAAGAAGAAGAAGAAGAAGAAGAAGAAGAAGAAGAAGAAGAAGAAGAAGAAGAAGAAGAAGAAGAAGAAGAAGAAGAAGAAGAAGAAGAAGAAGAAGAAGAAGAAGTTCATGTTGGTCGTTATTATTATTACCATCGTCATCATCCATCATGTGAGAATGACTAAGACCAGGAGTACTGCGAAGTGAAACTATTTCTAAACGCAGTCTTTACTCTTCAAGTAATAATAATTTGAAATGCGTACACATTCTAAATCCTTTCTTTGTTAATCAGGTCACGGAGAAGAAAACAAAGATTATATTCACAGTCAGAAACCCAAAGGATACAGCAGTTTCTTACTACAATCACCACATGTCACTGTACCTTTCTCTATGGATACACAGGATCATTCAACAATTTTTTTCCCACTGTTTATGGAAGGCCAAGGTGGTAATTTATTCTAATGTTGTGAAATGTAGTGATTTTATATATTGTGTGAGTTATTTATAAACATGGACAATAAGTAGAAATTCCTTCTCTTCTTTTCTTGCTCGGCGAAAGGAAAGACCATACACAGATACGAGAGAATACTATTTAAACATATCAAATGTCACAATCACAGATAAGTAATCGAAATGTTTCATCGAAAATTGTAATCAAAGCCATTAGTAAGAGGAACGAAAATACGTAGAGACGGACGAGGTTTGGATGTTGAAAACTTAATTAAGAAAAAGAAAAAAATTAAAGCTGGAAACAATACACATGAAAATAGAGTGGAGTACACACACACGCGCGCACACGCACACACACACACACACACACACACACACACACACACACACACACACACATACACACACACACACATATATATATATATATATATATATATATATATATATATATATATATATATAAATAAGAGAATGCTTGTTTGTTTGTTTGTCCTTTATTCGTTCCAGAACGGTCCATCCGATTGACATGAAATTTTGTACAGATGTTGTTCTCACTCCCGCGGATCCAACTGAAATAGTTTTTAATTATTACTTTTATTTTTTATTTTTACACGAAACAACACCATTACGGGCTTCAGAAACAGACGAGCAACCTGAACGGGAACGGGAGCAGGGGCCGAACGCGTACTCTGTGCGCTTAGAGAATGTATAATGACTACTTATAAGAATTAAAATGAGACGCTCCCCGCCAGGAGCTAGGCAACGCCGGGCCGGGTCGGCTTCTGAAACAGGCGAGCAACGGCAAGCAAGACAGGAAACCGTTCGAGTACGCGATGCTCAAGCACGTTCATCTGTTGTACATATATTTTTCTCACTCCCGTAACGGGAACGGGAACGGGAACGGGAGCAGGGGCCGAACGCGTACTCTGTGCGCATAGAGAAATGTATTTGAATGTATAGTGACTACTTATATGAATTAAATAGGACGCTCCCTGCCAGGCGGGGCGAAGCCGGGCCGGGTGGTCTAGTATATATATATATATATATATATATATATATATATATATATATATATATATATATATATATATATATATATATATTAACAGTGACATATATCATCATCAAGTGCAATGCCGACTGATGTGGGATATCATGCTACTTCCATTTCGCGATCTCCAACGGTATATATCAATTCTTCCGTGACCTAACACGAGACTGCCAATAATTTTTGCATAGCTGTCTTCCTCTATCTCTCTGTGCACACATATTTCAAGTTCTCACAACATGTTCCGGTTCGTGGCGTCTCATAACGTGGCCAGGCTAATTTAGAGCTCATGGGGTTATCAACATAGGAATACAACAGGCAAGAGGAACTTCAATAGCAGCAGGACATCTGTCACGTCGTGTCTTGGAAACCGGTCATGCAAATGATAGAGACAGCGCTTTTCGCGTGTTGTTTCATACACAAAATAGTCGTTTGTTAAAGTTTGCAGAAGCCATAATGATTAATCTACATAGGCCAGTTTTGTGCAAACAGAAAGACATGATAGTTCATTTAAAATTACCATGGTAAACAATTAATATTACTGTGCAATATTTCAGCTTGGAAGAAGCATCTAATTATTTTACTTTATGTTGTGTGACTTCAGCAGTATGTACCTGTCGAGATGCAGCGAAATATGCCAGGCAATAAATCGTACAATCTATGGCTTGTGTCATCGTTATTCAAATTCACTACGAGAATAATTAACGCGAAAATTAAATCAGTACCGCTGTAGGATCTGAAACATGGAGAATAACTAAAAGAATTATTGTTAAAATGCGACATTCATTTAACCGGTGACTGAGCAGAACAGTCAGTCAAGTACAGGTGCCTCTTACACGCCTTGTGTCAAGATTAAGATGGAGCACTTATGGGCATTCCCCTAGTGCTGTGGTGTCAGTTATTGTGGCAACTCACCTCAGCAGTCATCTCAACAGGCCTTATGGCGCATCGCGCAAACGACGCTAGATCAATATTGTCATAAACCAGTGGGCACTCGGTGGTTGATACCAGATTTAGTCGGTGGTTGATGTGGTCAAATTTACTCGGTGGTAGATGTGGTCAGATTTACTCGATGGTTGATGTGGTCAAATTTACTCGGTGGTCAGATGTGGTCAGATTTACTCGATGGCTGATGTGGTCAAATTTACTGGTGGTTGATGTGGTCAGATTTACTCGATGGCTGATGTGGTCAGATTTACTCGGTGGTTAAGTGGTCAGATTTACTCGATGGTTGATGTGGTCAGATTTACTCGGTGGTCGATGTGGTCAGATTTACTCGATGGCTGATGTGGTCAGATTTACTCTGTGGTTGTGGTCAGATTTACTCGATGGCTGATGTGGTCAGATCTGCTCGGTGGTTGATGTGGACAGATTTACTCGGTGGCTGATGTGGTCAGATTTACACCGGCCGCCTTTACTTCCCAAGACAATAGAGGCAGTTATTTTAGGCCACATCGACCTCACAGTCTAGGTCTATTTTAAAAAAAAATCCAAATTCGTCCAGCTGGGGCTCGAACCAATCACTGTCGGATCATCAGACATGTGTCTATCGACTACACTACCAAGACTCATTGGACGGAATAGGAGAACTAACATGGTTTGAAAGAATAGGAGAACTAACATGGTTTGAGAGATTAGGAGATTTAACATGGTTGGAGAGAATAAGAGAACTAACATGGTTTGAGAGAATAGGAGAACTAGCGTGGTTTGAGAGAATAGGAGAACTAACGTGGTTTGAGAGAATAGGGGAACTAACAAGGTTTGAGAGAATAGGAGAACTAACAAGGTTTGAGAGATTAGGAGAACTAACAAGGTTTGAGACAATAGTAGAACTAACATGGTTGAGAGAATAGGAGAACTAACATGGTTTGAGAGAATAATAGAACTAACATGGTTTGAGAGAATAGGAGAACTAATTATGATTTGAGAGAATAGGAGAACTAAATATGGTTTGAGAGAATAGGAGAACTAACATGGTTTGAGAGAATAGGAGAACTAACATGGTTTGAGAGAATAGGAGAACTAAAATAGTTTGAGAGAATAGGAGAACTAACATGATTTGAGAGAATAGGAGACCTAACATGGTTTGAGAGAATAGGAGAACTAACAAGGTTTGAGAGAATATGAGAACTAACAAGGTTTGAGAGATTAGGAGAACTAACATTGTTTGAGAGAATAGGAGAACTAACATGGTTTGAGAGAATAGGAGAACTAACATGGTTTGAGAGAATAGGAGAAACAACTTAGTTTGACATTGACACAATATGAGACCAAAAATAGTTGGACGCAATAGGAGAACTAAAATTATTATAGAGAATTGAGAAACTAAATGGTTTGAACATAATAGAACTATAATGGTGTGACAGAATAGGGGAATTGATATGGTCTGGCATGTTGTTTGTCCATCAAGAATGATGATGACCATTCATTTCATCCAGTGGGGTTGAAGGTGTGGAGCCGTGGGTTCTAAGATGGCTGATAAGGCCTATTTTGGCTCGAAATGTTCTTTGACAATGTGGGCAAAGAATGCTTGACGTCTCTGGAGGAGGATTTCCTGCAGTGGTTTTTCTGTCCTGCCTTTTCTTCACAGCTCTTGCAGTCCTGGTTGCCTCACATATGACTGCACCTTTGCGCAATGATGCACGCCACGAATTTCGGTCTCTGGCTGCAGCCTCCCAGGTGTCATGATGAATTCCAAAAGCATTCAGTGAAATTTTCAGAGTGTCTTTAAAACGTTTCCTCTGGCCACCTTGGGAGCGTTTACCACAACGCAGTTCGCTGTAAAAAATTCGTTTAGGGAGCCTGTGATCTGGCATGCGAGTCAAGTGTCCAGCCCAGCGAATCTGATTCTTCATCAGTATAGTGTGGATACTGGGCATGGATGCTCTTTCTAGGACTTCAGTGTCTGGAATCTTGTCTTGCCATTTAATCTTCAGTAGCTTCCTTAGGCAGACTGTGTGGAAGTGGTTTAATTTCCTAGCGTGTCGCTGATAAACAGTCCAGGTTTCACAAGCATATAGCAGTGTGGATAATACAACTGCTTTGTAGACTTTTAGCTTTGTTTGCAGGCTTATTCCAGTTCTGTCCCATACATTCTTGTACAGTCTGCCAAAGGCTGCACTGGCCTTGGAGATTCTTGCATTCACTTCGTCATCGATTGTGGCAGCTTGTGACACGGTGCTGCCAAGATAGGTGAATTTGTCCACAACACTTAGTCTATGATCATTCACTTTGATATTCGGCACAGTGTGATTATTCCCTGGAGCTGGCTGGTACATAACTACAGTCTTCTCCAAGTTGATATTGAGCCCAAAGTTGGCACAGGCATGTGAGAAAGCTGAAACATTATGTTGCATGTCCGCCTCTGAGTTGGCGTATAGAGCGCAATCATCAGCAAACAGGAGCTCTCTGACGGTGCCGCTGTTAATTTTGGTTTTAGCTTTCAGCCTTCTGAGATTGAATAACTTTCCATCCATACGGTAGTTGATGTCTATTCCAATGTCGTCGTTCTCGAAGGCATTCATCAACATGGCTGAAAACATGAGGCTGAACAGTGTTGGTGCCAGGACACATCCTTGCTTCACTCCATTGGTGACAGGAAAGGGTTCAGACAGTTCACCATTTTCCTGTACTCTTGCCTGCATGCCGTCATGAAATAGCCGCACTATTTGGACAAACTTTCGTGGACAGCCATATTTTGCCATAATCTTCCACAGTCCTTCTCTGCTGACTGTATCAAAAGCCTTGGTAAGGTCAATGAAAGTGGAGAACATTTCGCAGTTCTGTTCCTGACATTTCTCTTGCAGCTGCCTTGCAGCGAAAATCATGTCAACAGTTCCACGTTCTTTTCTGAAGCCACATTGACTCTCAGGAAGAAGACCTTGATCGAGATGGGCTGTGAGGCGATTGAGAAGAATTCTGGCGAGTATCTTCCCTGCAATTGAAAGCAAGGAGATGCCTCGGTGGTTGTCACAGGATTGGCGGTTTCCTTTACGTTTGTAAAGGTGGACTATTGACGCGTCCTTAAAATCTTGTGGCATGGTCTCGTTCATCCATATGTTTGTGAAGACTTGGTGAAGCTGCTCTGTTAGGACCGGCCCACCTGCCTTGTATATCTCTGCTGGGATGGAGTCAGGACCAGGTGCCTTGCCGCTGGAGAGTTGCTGGATGGCTTTGTTTATTTCCACTATGGTTGGCAGGTCATCAAGTGTCTCATTGGTGGGAACTTGAGGAGGCAGTTGATGGTTTCATCATCGAAGAAGGAAGTTGCATTTAAGATTTTGCTGAAATGCTCTGCCCATCGTTGGAGGATTTCTTTCTTATCGGTGACCAATGTTCCCCCGTCTGCACTGAGGAGGGGAACTATGCCTGGTGATGAAGGACCATAGACCGCTTTCAGTGAGTCGTAGAAGTTTTTCATATCATGTCTGTCAGCAAAGCCCTGAATTTCATCAGCTTTGCTGCTCAGCCAGGAGTCCCGCATGTGCCGAAGTTTCTGCTGCACTACTCTCTGAATGTTCTTGAAAGCATCTTTTTTTATGTTGACTTTGGGTCATTCAAATGTGCCTTGAGGAGAAGATGTTTCTCGGCCAGCAATTGGTTGATGTCTTCGGAATTTTCATCAAACCAGTCTTTATGCTTTCGGGGGGCTGGACCCAGGATTTCCATAGCAGTGTTGTAAATTGTGTCCTTTAGGGCTCTCCATTCTGTTTCTGTATCCTGTTTAGCTTCAGCATTGGCCTTGAGGCGGTCTTCCAGCATATTTTCAAACGACTGCTGCATTTTCTTGCTGTTTAGGCGGGTGACGATATGTGACGTTGGATGAAGAATGACTTGCGCGATGACTTGGATTAAAGTGAGGAAGAGTTGCGCAATTCGTCGACCTCACTCTCTCGCCTGAGTCCATCTGAGTCCAGTGGCAAGACAAGTCGAGACGATTGGAGACGAATACAGGTGCAGTGGATGACCAGGGCGCTCTACGTGCCTTGCCGTGCTCATTACGTTCCACAACGCTTTGCAGGTAAACGCCGTCTTGCCCGTTGAATCAGGAATGATTTCTTCCGCGCAGTCTGCCGAATCCTGTCTTCACATGCTGGGTAGGCATACCCTAGTTTACCTCTTGGTTTGACACCAAATCGGATACCCATGCCTGGTTTAGCCAACCTCTCACAGCTGTTGCCCGGGGGGTGGCCGCTGTCGCATGCTGACAGCTACTAGGAGCCACAGGCACGAGCTGGGTGTCAGACTTGGACCAGTGGGGGATGGGTCCTGAAAGGACATGAGAGCCATCCTTACCAAAGGTGCTACCAATGTCCTGACACCCCCGTACCCCCCCCCCCTCTCTGGCATACTAGGAGAACTAAGACAGACTGACAGACTAAGAGAACTAAAATGGCTTGACAGAATGGGGCGAACTAAAATAGTTTGACAGAATAGGAGAACAAAATGATATGTCAGTTAAGAGGACTAAAATGGTATGGCAGAATCACTAATCCGAAGTGTAGGGAGAAAACTGGACTGACTGGAATGATCACCGTTAGAAAATCCAGACCGGGAGATGTGATGCTTCGTTGTCTAAGGTGATGACATGGTGGTATTGGCATCAATAGAACTGATCCAAAACAATAAGTATCGAGGTATGCGGAGAGACCTACACGCTCCAGCTATCTTGCAAGGCACAAGAGATGATGGGCACCACGTACCTAACACCTTTCATGGCGTGAAGTGAGTCCTTTAGCTGTTTCAGTGTCGAAGGAATATATATTGTCAAATTTGACCTCCCATTTAGACAGAAGGATGATATACCGTCAAACTAGGGTCATAGTTTTATTTGTTTTGTTTCGTGGTATCTTCCGCGATTTCAATGCCCAGTGAGAGCGGGCGTTGACCCCCGCCCGACAGCGACCACCACACTGTCAACGCCACCTCCCAGCGGTTGTACGCTTGGAACTGGATCCTTTGCCTAACTGTTGTTATTAGCTCGTTTCTGGTGTCACTGGACAAACACTATTGAAGAGACGGCATTTTATTAAGCCACTTCTGTGCTTGAATTCTCGTTTCAGTGGACTACGGTTCCTATTTTGACTTTCATCAAGAATGGGATCAAACCATCAAGAACAACCCCGACCTGCCATCTTGATTGTGTCATTCGAGGATATGAAAGAGGTATGCTGTCTTTGTTCTTATTTAACCAATGTAATCAGTAATGACGCCCTGGTAGAACAATATGAGGTGCTTTTTTCTTTTGTCTAAAAAATCCCACCTTCCTTATGGACATTGGGTTGCAGTGCACTGACATTGAAATACCCAAAACCAATGGAGGAGGCATTCTTCTTCTTTCACCCGTTATATCCCACTGGAGCACAATCTGACTCACTTCAAGCCCTCAATATCCTTTTCGTATCCCACTAAGGACACTCCACCTCTCCTATATAATTTATTTCTGTTTATACTTCTCTTATCCATGTGTTTTAGGTCTTCTTGTTCTTCTTCTTGTTCTTCTTCTTGTTCTTCTTCTTCTTCTTCTTCTTCTTCTTCTTCTTCTTCTTCTTCTTCTTCTTCTTCTTCTTCTTCTTCTTCTTCTTCTTCTTCTTCTTCTTCTTGTTCGTGTTCTTGTTCTTCTTCTTGTTCTTGTTCTTCTTGTTGTTGTTGTTGTTGTTGTTGTTGTTGTTGTTGTTGTTGTTGTTGTTGTTGTTGTTGTTGTTCTTCTTCTTCTTCTTCTTCTTCTTCTTCTTCTTCTTCTTCTTCTTCTTCTTCTTCTTCTTCTTCTTCTTCTTCTTCTTCTTCGTACGCCTTCAGTCGTCATTATGAATACATCCAAAGATAGCAGCAGTAAACTTTAGCTTGATGACATAAAATCCTTTGATCTAGCACGTTATAATATAAACAAAACAATTTAAAAACCATAAACAAAACACATTTTTTTGGTGGTAAATACCACGTTGTCCTGCTTGAGTAGTATAGTGCGAAGTTTTGCCACCTCAGATTCCGGTTCCAGATCCAGAATATTTCTCTCTGTAGCTCTATGTGACGTCACACGATCCGGTGAAAATTTGATCCGGATTGAGAATCCGGATCCAAAGGGGTATAACTCATGAATCGATCGGGTTTTTGTTTCTGGTACTATTACATCGCTTTAAAATCTGGTGGTCGGTGTGTTTGCGTGTGGTGGGTGTGAGCGGGCGGTGCGCGGGCGGTCGGTGTTCGAACCCAATTCAATATGTGACGTGGGTGTAAGCCGGCTTTTCTTTGTTAAGGAGGCGGTTATATGGTCTGTAGAGACTATTAGTGGCCTATAAACTATCATCATTCAAGGGTCACAGATCTTCAAATTAAAAACCGGGATAACATAAAGATGATGCTTATTAGTGGTCAGGATGTGCGATTGGGGGTGTTCGAAGGATAGAGTATCAAGAGTATGTGTAAAGGTGGTGACGTGGATATGATAGATGCTCTATGTCTATTTGGTCATATATTGAAGTTCACTGGTTGCTGCAGTGAGGTGTCGTATGGAGGTGACAGATTCGAATCCCGGTAATTGACCAGATTAAATCCCTGTTCAGTGTACCGGCTGTATCTCATTTAAGCCAAAGTAGCGGACAATACCACTTGTCGTTAATACACAAAGTGTCGTCTGAGCTGTTATCTGTAGCATGAAAAGGACACCCTTCTTCTAAAAAAGTCAAAGAAACGTCAAAGAGAAGAAACGAAAACATGGATTACAACCCTGGCCAACAAAAGAAATTCCTGTCTCCTCTTTCTCATACAGCCATTTTGTTCTGCCAGAAACCTACTTCTAACAGTCAGGCAGTAGTAGACCTACAAAAGACAACCTTTGATTTGCTTAATGATGTTTCTTCAGATGAAAATATTGACCTTCTACCTAGTAGAACATTTTGGTGAAAGCTTGGGTAGATGCGGCGATAAACTGAGTTCCCCTATCTGATTGGATAGTGTCTGGAAATCCTATCCGAGAAAATATATGGAAGAAAACTTCCATTATATCATTGGCAGTTATGTTCTTTAGCGGAATCGCTTCCGGCCAGCGGCTACATTGATCAATGACAGTTAGAATATATTTATTCCCTCTAGTTGTTGTATGATTGAGAGGGCCCACTATGTCGACAGATAATTTCTCAAAAGGTCGACTGGCTAAGTCAGTAACTTGTAACTTTGTCTGTGGGTGTTTACCTTTTTTTACCAGTTTTTGGCAGATGTCACAACTTCTGCAATATTGTTTAATGTCATTGCAAAATTTGGGCCAATGAAACTGTGTCAATAATCTTGATCTGGTCTTAGCGTATGCCATATGCCCTGCAAGAGGTATATCATGGGCAAGATGTAAGGCTTGCTTACGATAATTAGTTGGCAAAACAGTTTGCTCTGTTGTGTTGTCACCTCTGGTATAATACCTAGTGAGGATATCATTTTTCACAGCAAAATGCCATTTTTGCATTCTTGGTTACCTTTGGCTTTTGGCCGATCAGATTAAAATATTTTGACAATGAAGGGTCAGCCGTTTGAGCTGTTACAAAAGTCTCCTTCATGGTGTTAGTAGGTAGTGATACTGGGCTAAGCATAGTCTCAGTTTGATTACTTTCATCTTGCACTCTAGCAGTAGATCTAGTTACTGCGTTCACACATTCAATGATACCAGATGGTGATGAAACAATGTTATCAATGATGTCATGAGATCTTAGTGCTACATTAGCTACCATACTTTCATTAGGTGGTGTAACATTATCAATGATGACATTTGATGGTGATGTTATGCTATCATCAATACACAGAGATGTTATGTCATGAGGTTTATCATTCACCTCTGGTAAATTTCCAATTATAATATCACACACCGGGTTTGTTAATGCAGCGCACTTTACTTTCCCAGTGAGGAAAGGTGTTTGAATATATGCCCATGCTAGTGGGTACTTTTCAATATTGCCTGAGAATGTTCTGCATGTTACTTGCCTGTCTGTATAGTCTGTAGGCATTATGAACGTTCTCTTCAGACCAATAAGTGAGCTTCCCGTGTCTCAAAGGACTGTAGCAGACTTGCCATTCACATATCCGTGATGGACGTTTATCCTGCCTTTGGAATCTACTACCAAATTAGCTTCTTCATTGGCAATAGGAATGGAGTGGCAGCATGTTAAAATGCCATCTTCATAAAAAGTGTTACAAACAGTACATTTATTTGCGTTAAACATGTCAAAAGCCTGTGCTGAGTTCACAGGATGTTTCTCTGATTGTTCTTCATCTGACGATGAACTGTCAAACAAGGCGGCATTTGCTTTGTTGGTCATTTGCCTACCTTTACAATCATGGCGATAGTGTCCGTACGCCTTACAGAGGAAACATTTACGCAAATTTCTGAAGGATCTACGCTCCTTATCTTGTCTGTTTACCATGTTTTGTAGATAAGTATGATATGCGGGGTTCTTGTCGCACATCTCACCTTGATGATGTGAGATTTTACAATATTTACAGTGATTATACTTCTCAGATGTAGGCTTATGAGGTTTCTGCCTACTATAGGGTTTGTCATAGTTAGCCGATGCTACAAAATTTATGTCAGTAGCTTCACTGGCAAAACAATGTTTGTTGGCTGTGTAATACGCCGAACCACGTCTCTCAATCTCATCTACACTAGTGCATTCATTCTCCTGCAAAAATTTTGAAAATGCTGATGGAATGGATGAAATGACTTTGTCTCTGATAATCAGATCTTCTAATCTTTGATAGTTCTTATCAATTTTAGCTGCTGAAGTCCATTTGGTAAATATATCTCGGACTAAGCAGAGGTAATCGGAGAACGTTTGAGTCGGTTTTGGACTCAACTTGCTGAATTGTTCTCTGTAACCTGCCTCATCTAACATAAAATGTGCCATAATCTTTGCTTTCAGATAATGGTAATCTTTTCTGAGGTCTTTGGGGATGGTCTCAATGACTTTAAGAGGCTCCCCTGATAAACTCCTCATATAAACAATATTCCATTCAGACAGTGGAACCTGGTAATGTTCCATTAAAGTTTCAAAATTTTGGGTAAAGGCTGCGATGCAGTCACCCGAGGTATAATTACGTATAATACCTTGATATTTCTTGTACTGGTTTTCTTTCTCCAGTCTCTCAGATTTCTTAGACTCTTTGTTAACCCTTTGTATCCTGAATTATTTTATCGATAACTTGTATTGCGCATGCCCAAAATGTATTGCGCATGCCCAGATCGCTTCCAAACATTCACGCCACCTACCTGGGAAACAAGCAATGCTATTTTAGATAGACCTTTAAGTACCGTCAGGATTCGTGATCAGATTGTAACAATATAGCCATTTGAAGTGAGTGGTACTTAAAAGTACCGTCAGTAAAGAAAGGGTTAATGGCAGTCTCAGTATCAAGTTGCTTTATCTTTAACTGTAACTCCAGCTCTTCTCTCTTACTCTGAGCTGCTATTTCAGCTTTTTTCAGTTCACTATCTATTTCAGCTTGTTTTGTCTTAGCAGACAGTTCTGCTTCTGCTTGCTTGGCAGCTCTTTCAGCTGCTCTTTCATTGCGTTCATCAGCTTTCTCACGTAGGTGTTCCGAGTATTTAGTTTCACTCCATTTTGTCAGTTCGTCTCCTGTTAACTTCAACTTTAACCCCATATCGATGAAATCATTTAATGAAGACATGATGGAAAATGCCAATGAAATACCAGCCACACAATTTGTTATAAGTGGTTAGTAAAGTAAACAATTTACAATTGTGTTCTATTGACAATACGTGCCTAAATGTGCATCCTAAAGTATATGAAAAGAAAAATATACTCAAGTGCCCTGGATGCGGTGAAGAACGGTTGGAAATCGGGCTAGGAACTGTAGGGTCGCTACTTCGAAAACACAAATGACCTCTACGGGCAAGGGTTTCAGATGGTACAGAAAACCTGCTTTGTTTTTGGAGGAAATAAATTAGCGTCTATTTGATGTGGTGTGCCTGCTTGTCACTAAGTATTGATTAGGTTTGTATGGCGTTGAGTGTAATTGTAGGTCGTAATTTTGTCCGTCAACAATTTTTTTTTTCAAAACACAAGTCACTTTCTTTCCCAAAACTTTTTGCGTTCCACAACTCAATTCACAAAGACAATCTACATATATCTCAACACTCTACCACATTGATGACACATCACTTACATCAAGATGACATTCAGTAAGGAAATAGACATCAAGTTTACAAGATGGCGACAAGGTCACAATGTCGACAAGATCACAATGTCGACAAGGTCAAAACGGTGACAAGTTCAACAATCACAAATGTTTTACACGTTTACAAGATCAAACAATATGTATGCACTGTACGTTTACATTTAGTCTCCATGTTTAAACAATGTAGTAATATATCAAAATGAGCCTTCAACAATCACATTTACATGTACTATAAAGTTTGACAAAAATTCTAAGTTCACAAACTCTAGTTTTAAATGTTAATTACATAAACACGTTCATTTCAAAGCCGGACGAATGCCCCCACGTCCACACATGTCAGGGTCTTATACTTGGCACGCTAACCTAACACATGTGAGACAGTACAAGTACAACGTGATTCGACTTAAGACTCAACGACACAACGTTCAATGGATTTATTTACAGATCATATACAGTACGATGATCACTAAAAGATATACTTGATACTTCAATACACTTACATACACACTACAGCTCACAGGCTCTCTCTCAAGATGTCCAGACACTCGACTTTCAGGCACAGAAACCACACAACGCCTTTCTCTCATCATGCGTCCAGTCGAGTCAACGTCCCAGAGCTGTCTGCCTATAGCTCGCAACTTGCCTCCCACCTGAAGTGGCTTCACGAGGCATGCGTGAGTCTTGCGTCGTCCTTGCCTGACCGCTGGCCGTCTCGTCAGCCAGCAACCTCGCAGGCAGGTAACTACTACTCGCCTGGCGGCGTAACGAAGTTACGGCATCCCTGCTGGGGACTAAGTCGCCTGGCGGGCGTAACGATGTCACTGCATCACTGCACTACTCTAGACTCTGACATCATGGTCCAGCCTCCGAGTCTCTCAAGAAAATTAATGTTTTGTGGAGTGAAACATATCCCACTGCCGGTTTCCGAAGCTGCTCCTCTGATTCAACAGAGGAAATACAACACCCAACGATGAAAGTTTGTATAAATGGTAACTTTTATGTGCATAGTTCCGATGTCTAATGGTACCAGTAGTAGTATGGACAAACCACCACTGACACAGACTCGTGTGTCGTGGAGACATGTGTTGAGATACTCCTCTTTAGAGTCATACGTGGTCCATCACTATCACCACCTTCCATGCCCTTCTCCGCCTTACTTTTTTATTATACACACAATTCTGCTTCCAATAACTTGGCACCTGACGTGTTCACTGGCTTGTTTTCACCGCCTACCTCCACACAGCCTAACACTCCTGGCTATATAATATAAGCTGATCCCCAGCATCATTCACGGCTGGTATGGTGGTTCACATTCTGGAATCACTGGTACACATTTTTCCACAGCTCGTTCTGTACATTAGTATAGTCACTGCAGTGTCATCTCTGTAATGATTGTGTTTTGTTTTATGAAGGCTTGTCACCACAACATCCTCTGTTTTCCATTTTTTTTTTTACTTTGCAAAGCAGTCCTAAACAGCCTGTTTTCTTAACATTTTCACAGCTGTATGACAGTTCATTTCAAGCATATCGTAATAATTGTCACGATATACTTTTTCTCTCTCAAGTCGTGGCCAAAGAATGTCGACAGGCGGTTTTTGATGCAAATTACCAGTACTATTAGCCACAGGACGCTGATGCATATGCTGAGGGGAGGATCTGAGCACGTATGGCCATGTCCGAAGTGCAATGAAGATACCCCAACTGATAACTGATGATAACTGAAGAAGTGTATAGGTCACTAAT
>JACEFZ010000917.1:270000-272500 GCA_014155875.1 Cepaea nemoralis
CTTGAGAGAGAAAAAAGTATATCGTGACAATGATTAAGATATGCATGAAATGAACTGTGAAATAGCTGTGAAAACAGGCTGTATAGGACCGCTTTGCAAAGTAAAAAAATTATGGAAAACAGAAAATGTTGTAGTGACAAGTCTTCATAAAACAAAACACAATCATTACAGAGATGACACTAAATTAACGTCCATACAAAGAGCCGACCACAGAACTGTTTAGCACGTTGATGTTTGTACTTTGCGATATTTCAATTTTTCATAATGTTGCTTATAATTTTATTTTTAAAACAATGACTTTGGATGTTGCAAATATTTTCTTTAACTTTGTGTAACATTTCCCATCAGATATACATGTGTAGCCTGGGATAGCTTTTTCATCTTTAGTGTACGCGCTCAACTACCGTCTATTTTCATCTCTGTTATTTTCTGAATGATTCTTAGTAATAATTTAAAGCTCATTGTTTGATATCCACGCATAAAATCAATGCAGCCACATGTCAACACACGTATTCCCATAATAGAATTGTAGAAATGCTAGAATACACTATCATCGTTATATCTGCCAAATCTAGACTTGTAGAGACAAAACTACACCACCCACTATTGGTGGAGTTTGGTACATTTCTGACAATTTTTGAGTTATTCTAAATGATATACTATATTTAAACAGTTAAAAGGACTGGCCTTCTGATGTTTAATTCAATAATTAATTGTACGCACAAACACATACATATATATTTTCTTGTCTGTTTTTGCGTGTGTGTGTGTGTGTGTGTGTGAGTGTGTGTGTGTGTGTGTGTGTGTGTGTGTGTGTGTGAATTATGTATTTATGTGTGTGTGGTATTTTGAACATTGAAAAATGTGCTTTCTTAGAAACGACCACCCTTTCCATTTTGCTAAATTTTTATAATAATCTCTTCTCTTTAACCTTCTCCTCCTGTTTGCTAAAATAGTGTGCAGACTACGTTCAGGCAGTTAATAACAAAAAGAGAAACAGATTAATATAATCCCTACAATTGTAACTTAATTGAAAATCGTTGTGAAATGGATACTGGAAAAGCACTCTAATTACCTATTAACAAATGAAATGACGTGAACTGTCACTGCGTTAGTACTTATAGTGAAACCAAGCACAGATAATGGATAGGAATTGATTGTAAATACCAGAACCAGTGGAAGTAAACAGTCCATTTTAGAAACGCATTATCAATACTGGACACCGGTAAAATGTTGCAGTGAATTTTGAGAGACCGGCGGGAACGCATTACATTTTCTACGATGTTTTGGGGAATACTAAATGTACGTGATGCGAGTTAGAATAGTTAATGTGTGATTAAACTGGATTACTTGTACGATGAATGTGATATTCTCAAT
The DNA here is from genome assembly GCA_014155875.1 of Cepaea nemoralis. Taxonomy (NCBI): domain Eukaryota; kingdom Metazoa; phylum Mollusca; class Gastropoda; order Stylommatophora; family Helicidae; genus Cepaea; species Cepaea nemoralis. The sequence goes on from JACEFZ010000917.1 coordinate 271,378, forward strand.
TCTTAATTGAAAAGAACTGCATACTTTTAGCCTTATATGAAGACTACACGGTGTCTCGCTGTTGAAGCGTTTATGTCGCTTGCCTCCCGCTCCTTTGGTCGTGAGTTTCTTATTGGACTCGGTCATTCGGCTCGAGTAGTTTTATCGGGGATTCTCAGAGGGTTCTCGCTGGAAGTAGAACGAGCTGTGGAAAAAATATGTACCAATGATATCATAATGTGAACCACCATACCAGCCGTGAATGATGCTGGGGATCAGCTTATATTATATAACCAGGAGTGTTAGGATGTGTGGAGGTAGGCGGTGAAAACAAGCCAGTGAATACGTCAGGTGTCAAGTGATTGGGAGCATAATTATTTGTATAATAAAAAAAGTAAGATGGAGAAGGGCAGGGAAGGTGGTGATAGTGATGGACCACGAATGACTCTAAAGAGGAGTATCTCAACAAATGTCTCCACGACACACGAGTCTGTGTCAGTGGTGGTTGGTCCATACTACTACTGGTACCATTAGACATCGGAACTATGCACATAAAAGTTACCATTTATACAAACCTTCATCGTTGGGTGTTGTATTTCCTCTGTTGAACCAGAGGAGCAGCTTCGGAAACCGGCAGTGGGATATGTTTCATTCCACAAAACATTAATTTTCTTGAGAGACTCGGAGGCTGGACTATGACTACTAGGTAGAAGGTCAATATTTTCATCTGAAGAAACATCATTAAGCAAATCAAAGGTTGTCTCTTGCAGGTCTACTACTGCCTGACTGCTAGAAGTAGGTTTCTGGCAGAACAAAATGGCTGTATGAGAAAGAGGAGACAGGAATTTCTTTTGTTGGCCAGGGTTGTAATCCATGTTTTCGTTTCTTCTCTTTGACGTTTCTTTGACTTTTTGGAAGAAGGATGTCCTTTTCTTGCTACAGATAACAGCTCAGACGACACATTGTGTATTAACGACAAGTGGTTTTGTCCGCTACTTTGGCTTAAATGAGATACAGCCTGTACACTGAACAGGGATTTAATCTGGTCAATTACCGGGATTCGAATCTGTCACCTCCATACGACACCTCACTGCAGCAACCAGTGTACTTCAATATATGACCAAATAGACATAGAGCATCTATC
>JACEFZ010000917.1:277500-280000 GCA_014155875.1 Cepaea nemoralis
TAACACTCTGTACCCAGTAATTTAAGGCTTTTAAAACTTGTACACAAAGTGTTCAGAGAACTGGCGGGTATAAGGAACTGTAGCGTGATATCACTCGACTTGATGGGAGGCTGAATATATGTTTGTTGATATTGGTGGTAAACCTGTGTGTCTAATTTGTGGAGATAATGTGGCTGTGATCAAAGAATATAATATGAGACGGCACTGCGAGACTAAACATCAAGACAAGTTAAAAGCCTGAATGCAGAGCAGAAGCTACAGAAGTTAAAAGAATTGAAGAGGCATCTAACATCACGGAAGATGTTTTTCACCAAAGCAAAGTCACAAGCGGAAGCTGCTGTGAAAACAAGTTTTATTGTGGCGGATGAGATCGCAAAATCAGGCCGGCTATTTATAGAAGGAGAGTTTCTGAAGCGCTGCATGATCTTCTTCTTCTTCTTTCGTTCGCCTGAAATATGCTTATAACTGCAATGTTGTCTCTTGTATGAATCTAACAGTCTTTGTTAGTTCACTCAACGGTCCATAGAGTTTATCTTCCACTGTTGTCTCTCTAGGCCAGAAGGACTGCCTGGATATGTTGTAGTTTGGGCTGTCCTGGAGTATGTGCTCTGCTGTCTGCGACGCCAAACCACATGTGCACATGGCTGAGTCATCAGTCTTGAATTTTGTATACATGTGGTTGCGTAATCTATTGTGTCCTGTTCTGAGGCGCAGAATAATGACTTGTTCTGGTCTGTCCATAACGTGGTAGTTGTCTTAAATAGGGTTTGATTTCCTTCTGGCTGATTTGATCATTCTTTTCTTTTAGTGGTATGTAATGGGCACATCAGTTTGTTCTTCTTTTGCACCTTCCTTAGCCAATCGATCAGCTCTGTCGTTTCCGGGTACTCCACAGTGGGGTGGTATCCAGTGCATGGTGATCGTATGCTGACTGCTGGGTTCAGAAAGCAGTGTCCTTAGAACTGGCAATATCCCAGTCAGGAGCGCCTCTATTACTGATTTTGCATCTGTCAATATCACCACAGGTTGTGTACCATGGCTGGTATTTTGTAATTTTTCTGTTGCTATCTTGATTACCTCAATTTCAGCATCATAGTTATGGCAGTACTTTCCTGTTGGAACTCTGGCTGTGTCCCTAGTATTATTTGGGTATTCTGGCTGTGTCCCTAGTATTATTTGGGTATTCTATGTACACTCCCGTTCCACCATTGAAGCTCCACCATTCTTGGTGGAATATTAATGCATGACAAGGCAGACGTGGTTGCGTCCTTATGGGAGCACGTGTACACCTCGGAGGAGCAAATGGATCATCATGGTCTGGCAAGAATGAGGCAGCGAGGAGTGACGAGGGGATCTGGCCGACGCTCGACGCTCAGAGGAAAGGTGAGACGGACATATAATCAGATTGCTACTGGTACTATTGGTGTTGGAACTCTTCGCTTGCTGCTGGGGATGGGGACGGAGCGCCTATGGGAATGCTTCGAATGCTGTGATGTCGGTTCCTAGATCAATCAATCAATCAATCAATCAATCAATCAATCATTTCGAATAGCATTTTGTTCTGACCCATCTGTGTAGACTCGTATCCAGAGATCCTGTGGGTATTCGTCATCAAGGAAGCTGATATTGGCTGTTCAGCGCTATCCTCTGTTCTGTTCTTCCTTGTCAAATATTCCTCTCACTTTTTTGTCTGGATTTGTAGCGATAGTCTATGTTCATATATATTTTCTTCCTAACTCTTTGTTTGATAATTCTCAGTAAATCTTCGCGATGTGGCTCATTATACTAATTGTTCTATGTTGATCCCGTTCCTAGGTTCCTGATTTCTTCGGAATTGCAATAAATATATAATTACATAATTCAGGAGGTATATCTCCAGTATTATATAAGAATATATTTCTTTCAGCAGTCTGGTGACTTGGTCTATTCCATATTCTTCTAGGGCATTGCTCATTTCTGTTGTGATGTTATCTGTATCCGGGGTCAGCCCGTTTTCATATGGTTAAGAGCATTCTGAACTTCCATCTTCAAAATTGATGGTCCTTCATTATTATTCCGAAGATCATACTGTTCTTCTCTTGTATCATCATGAAGGTCTTTCACATAATCTGACCACGCATGTAAAATATGATCTTTTTCTATTATGATTTTGTCTTCTTTAGTTTCTAGGCAACCCGTTGATGTGTGTGTGTTCTTTTGTTAGTGATGTCATTAATTCTTTTGTGCATTAATTTGGTATTCCAGGTGTTGTGTTTGTTTTCAATTTCCTTGCAATTTTCCTCAAGCCATGTTTCGGTTGCCTCTTTGCATAGTTTCCTAATGTTCCTGTGAATCTCTTCATATTTTTCCTTGTTATTTTTTGTAGTTTCTTCTTATTTCCATGAGTTTTAAGATGTCTTCCGTCATCCATTTCTTGCGTCCCATTATCTTTATTTTTGGGATGGTTGCTTCTGCGGCTTGGATGACTGATTTCTTTAATATTTCCCATTGGTTGCTGACA
>JACEFZ010000917.1:290000-331009 GCA_014155875.1 Cepaea nemoralis
CCGTCTCTTGTGTGGTGTATTCTTGTCCTCATACTGAAGGCAGAGACGCCCGTCTATTGAAGGGTATGGAGCTGCCCTGATGATCCTGTGAATCCTATTCTACTAGTCAAGATGAAGTCCTGTCTACTGTCAAGTGTCTCAACATCTGGGGATCCAGATAAAGAGGGACAGTGGTGGCTCTCTAGATGCTAGGGTAGCACATTCATGGCCTGTAGTTGGTCCTGACTGAGAATAATAATGATTTAATGATTTAGCTCTTCTACCAAGTAGTTCCTAGCTATCACTGCCATCTCTTGAAGCTTTGTTGACAATCTTCTCTCCTTGAATAGACTCATGCCGCCTTCCGTGCCACCAGTCCAAGCTCTATCTGTTGTTCCTAAACTAACCCTGTGACGTTTATCTTCTCACGTCACTTGGTGATTTTCTCTATCTATTGGTTCGAGATTACTTCTTAGATTCTTCGTGATTTATCAATTACGTCATTCATTCTGACTCGCTACTTGGCAGCACACTACTCTATGAATATGAACCCTGTACTCAAAAGAAGAAACAAAGTTGAATTCCTTCCATATGAGATGTCTGAGACGTATCCTGAGCATATCATGGAAAGACTACATAACAAACAAACATGTGTTGAAAGAGCAGATATTACCACAGTGCACTCCCTCCTCAAGCAGAGACGCCTCCGATAGCTGGACCACGTATCTCGAATGGAGGATGAACGTATTCCCAAAGATCTCTTATACGGAGAACTAGTCACAAGAAAGAGGCCAACCGGAAGACCCCAAATGCGATATAGGGATGTGTGTAAACAAGATATGAAAACTCTTGGCATAGATCCAGACACGTGGGAAAGGGTTGCAACAGACAGATGTTCCTGGAGAAGAGATGTACGAAACGGACTGGTGCTCTTTGAGCGCAATCTGATCCAACAAACTGAGGATAGGCGGCACAGGCTCAAAGCGCAGTCACTTACTGCCTCGTCTTACAGATGCGGAAACTGTGACAGGGATTGTCACTCTCGCATTGGACTATACAGTCACCAGCGGTGCTGTCAGGTACCTCCCCAGCGGCACAACTCTATTGTCCTTCAGGACTGAAAGAGGACTACTACTACTACTACTACTACTACTACTACTACTACTACTACTACTACTACTACTACTACTACTACTACTACTACTACTACTACGAAACTACTACTACTACTACTACTACTACTACTACTACTACTACTACGAAACTACTACTACTACTCCAATTGCCTTTGGCATTTCACTGTCAAACAGACTCACCCTAACCCTCCCATGCCCAGAGAGACTACATATAGACCCTTTCCCCAACGTGTCACGAATAATTACCTGGCACGGGAGCTACCACCATCAATAGCGTGTCACAGTTTCTCATCACAAACGGCATCTGAATTAAGTATGTCTCTAACCCAAACCCAAATATGGCCATGATCCTAGTGGTACCACGTGACGTTAACCATAACTAGTTGTATGTTACCACCTCTCACGGGGAGGGGGAGGGGTGATGGTGGTGACGGCACAGCAGTAACTAGCGCCTCTGTCTGTCCACACGATGGACATAGGTTCGAAATTGTACCAACACGGAATTTGTAACAATAACCTGTGCTTATAGATACATCAAGCCTATAAAGAATACTAATAAATGCCTTCAGGTGGTTGGCATGATCTTGAAAAAACATCACCGCTCGATTGCAGATTGGTTTATTTTTAAAAAAAATCATATATCACCATATATATACCTAACACACACAGGGTGTCTAAAACTTTACGTTCCTGCGCTGCGGCGAAGGGGTTTATGAACACAATTCGCAATTCCGCATACCGCATTCAAAACACAGCTGCGGGTAATTAGGGAGGCTGTCGTACCATGCTATGAGTGCCGGTCGTTCAGAAAGCAATGGTTAACATATGAATATAAACGTTGCCAAGAAATCAAAAATAGCCACCCATATAAAAAATTCTGAGGTTGATTGCGACGTGCTGTAAAGAACATAAACTAACTTACTGTAACTTTACTCAACTCTGCCAGTAAGACGCCGGTTGTTGGCGGACACAGCGGCCTCTGGTATTATTTACAGTGATGAGTCAGTTCTGACCTTATTTACTCTGTTGGTCAGTGGCAAACTTGGTCATATTTCTTTACAGGGTTTCTATGCGATAGAATAACTTCACACACCTTGGACAACACTATCAGTCTTGACGAGCCACCCCTGCATTATTTCAGTGGCGCTTCGTTGATATCTTTGGAGATGCTTAATCTTGATCTGTTGACATCTCTCCTTCTGCTTCAGATGACAGTTGAGCCTTTCCATCTTGGACAGTCAATACTCGTTAACTACTTAGACTGAACTCAACGTAGCTTGCAAAACATGACACTGGTATAGTTTTTTCACACTCTAATTTACTAATACTACACTTGACACTGTCGATAGCACAATCGTTCGTCCCACAAAATATTCACAAATAAACACAGCCGTGCCTAACATAAACTGTTCTAAAAGAGCGGCATAATGTTAGCCATGCTCTATTAACAAGAACCAGGTCCAACGCTTACCATAGCTCGACGCCAACTGACTTAAGGTGACGCTTTGTCCTCGCTCAAAACGTCCTGCACGGGAGTCTCTGTGGCGACGTGGTAAAGCCGTTTGACTAGTGCTCCGAAGGTTGTGGGTTCGATTCCGGGCTGCGTCCTTCGGCTTACGAGTTAAATGTTTCGGAGACTCCTGTGGGCCGTCGCTAAAAGCTACGGAGTTCGTGCTTTGTGCGACGCTTTCTGTGCTGCGGAAAGAGACCGAGCCATATGGGATAAAACCCGGTGCAATGAAGTCGACCCTGTCGACTTTTAAGCGACTTTTTTAAGCGTCCTGCATACTTTTCATACTTTTGTGACCAATGCCGTGGCAAGTCACTTCGCACGGTCTCCTCCTGTCGACCGCGCTTGGTACAAACTCATGCCATGATTCAACCTGTATAAACTGGACCATGGCACACTCCCAAATGTCTTCTCAGTGAAGCCGTGGTAGCGTTGTGGCTAGCACGTTTGTCTGTCGGTCTGAGGGCTGTGTGTTTGAATCCTCTTCTGGGCGGGAATTTTCGATCCAGCCTAAATATGATCATCATCATTATACGCCATGTCTATAAGCGTGGGCTTTCATGTTTCACCATCTCACTCGATCACCATAGTCGTGGATCAGCTCAGTGTTCTTGTCTCGAGCATACCTGGTGGCCAAGCCATCCAGATATTTAATTCTCTGTCTTCTCCTTGTTCTCTTCCCCTCGATCTTGCAAGTTGTCACCAAGTTCTCCAATTTATTTCTTCTCATATCGTGTTTAAAAAAATGTGACTTTTTTTTTTAAATGTGACTGTCTACGTCTAATTTCTCTAATCAGTTTACGGTTTTCTTTTGTTTCTTCTAAAACTGGTACTTAGACATTTTCTGGGAAGTAAAATAGACCGTTGCGACACTGAACCCATAGTTAAGTTAAGAACATCACGGCACTCAGGACATTTCCATATGTGTTCCGTCCCCCGGTTCAACAGCCAGCGAAAAGTCATACTGCTAATCGTTCCCATCGCTATCTGATTTGAAGTTCTCCTGGTCTTCCCTCTCAGTTTTGAGATTCTTCCAGAACCCCTACCGATCCCCCGAAATCTCATTCTTTCCACATAAGGGTTCTCAATCTGTTCCCCCGCCTTCTCCATCTGTTCCCACAGGCGCATGACCACCTCCCCCGTGTCCATAGGCAATCTACCACCAAAAGATTCATTCCCTGCTAGCCTATCAGCCTATTCATTCCCCCGCACTCCCAAACGCCATGGCAAAATAGCCTTACAATTTTCACAATCTGTAACCTCTGAAGCAACGATATCCATTCCACACGAAACATTCCTTTCTCCATCTTACTAAGCATACATTTTCAATTCGTAATGAATATAATGTGTGCTGCAGTAGTCTCCTCTAACCAACGGAATGCCGCTGTTACTACTTCCCCCCTCCATTCCCATGCTGGAGGTCGTAGTCCCTATGCCAGACTGGGACGCAGAGGTGTTTCCAAGGCACCAGGGCCAGGTTCTATACTGGCCAGGACCTACTAACACGTCCTAGCCGTGCGTCCTGAGCAACAGGTCCCATCGGGGTCCTGGTTAACGTAGTAGGATTGCTGATACTTCCGAAGTCGGAGAGTATCTGCCTACAAGGCGAGGAACCACCAGTCTGCACACGAATAAGCCAGACATGGAACAACGGATACTCACGCAAACATCAGTCCGGTATGACATCACATTGATGTTGGACAACAGGATGTCTTCATCCGAAATACAGGACTTCACGCTGGAGTTCACAGCCAGCGAACGCAAGCAAGCAAGCAATATGCCAGACTCTCCTTTTTCAAGACTCGTCCATTAGCCTTTGCAATAAAACCCAAACCACTACCTCTGTTTCTCACAACTAACCCATTGGTGTAGATGACTATGTCACCTTGATGTGTGTTACTCTGGATCAGTTGTTGCACTTCAAACTCAGGACAGCCTGCTGCCCATTCTCTGCACTCACTGACCCCATAAACATCGTATACTGATTGGTCTAAAGATATGAGTCTAGCACTACGAACCTCATAGCTGGTGTAACGAACTGGCGCGCCTGCCTTGCCATTATTCACATGGTCGAATCCCAATTGACACAGGCTCCCAGTTGGAATTTGCCGGACATGAGTACCAGACACTTTCTTGGGAACTAAAGGCCGTCTGTGGTATACTGTCCACATCACCCTTCGAGGAGTTATTAGTATGCAAAGATACAGGTCCAGCTCGATATAGCCAGTACGCCTCAAAGAGTGAAAATGTGTTATTTACTTGTGTCATTCACTTGAATCATTCACTTGAGTCATTTACTGATGTCATTTACATATGTAATTTACTAGTGTCATGTACGTGTGTCATGTACTTGTGTCATCTACTGGTTTTATTTACGTGTTTAATTTACGTGCGTCATTTACTTGTGTGGTTTTTGTACTTACTATTTATATGCCGGCTCTGTGGCAAAGGGGTTACTGGCGCAGTTCGAAATCAGCATACCGCGTTCGAAACACTGCTGCGGGAGATTTGGTATCAGACCGCTTTGCGATGGTTTTTTTACGAAATGGTATGGATGCCGGTCGTTCAGAAAGCAATGGCAAACTACTGAACGTAAACTTGCCAAGAGATCACAACAGCAAACAATTCTGGTGTTGACTGCAACGTCCTATAAAGGATATGCAAGTAAGTTGTTAACTATTTATATATTTAGGGGTAGTGAACGCATTTCTCAATTCCCCGACACACAGAGTCGAGCATTTGAAATCAGCTGCAAACCTTTTTAAAGCAGACTGCTATGCGTGGATTTAAATAGGACGAGGCGTCGATCGCACAGAAAGCAGTGGCAAAATACTGAACGTAAAATTTGCCGTGTAAAGCACAAACACCTAAAATACCGGGGTTGATTACGACGCTGTGTGAAGGATAAGCAACTAACTGTTGAAACTTACCATATACCATTTACCATATATACCATACACCAATTACCATACACCATATACTCCTTAAGGTATGCAGAAGCGTCGTTTATTTTTACTGACTACATATCCAATATATCCCATGAGCAAGGATCGCTGACTTAGCTGTACTTACTTTTCTGTTATTTTAAATACAACAGCCACAAACAATATGTTGCACGATTTATTTATTGTCTGGTATATTTCGCTCCATCTCGCCAGGTGCATACTGCAGAGTTATATATCATATGAAGTTATATAGGGTATATTTTTAATGACTGTGCAGTGTTTGAAAATATTGCCTGTCCAAGTTTTGTATTCACCCTCTGTAAAGTTCATGTAAATACAAAACTTGGACCGGCAACATTTTCAAACACTGGACAGTCATTAAAAATACACCATGTACATTAATTAAACTTTCACTGTATCACTTAACATACATAGTCAAAGGTATTGTTTGAATGTGGAATGTGTTTCTCTAAAGAATATATTGTTTTGCATTTTCTATTATTATGTGACCAGTGTGTAGCTTCTGTGGCTTCAATACTTAGAATGTTAATTAGTTAGGTGCATAAGTCATAGTCAACCCCAGCATTTTCTTTTTTGGCTTTTGTGATTTCTTGGTATGTTTACGTTTATTAATTTGCCATTGCTTTCTGAATGACTGGCACACATACCATTAAATGAAAACCAGCCCAAGAGGTCCTGCTGCCAAATCGCCTACAGATGTTTCCAACGCGGTTTGTGAGATTACGAACTGCGGCCGTAACACCTTGCAATAGAACCGGCTACATAGAATGTGCTGTTGTAAAGATAATAGGCCCCTCTTACACGCTTTGTGCTGTACCTGGTATATGGTCGAAACCTCATATATGTTTACAGGTCAATCGGAACTTAATGGATTGGATGTTGTGGTCAATACATCCCCGGCCGCCTTTAGTTCGCAAGACATTTAAGGCTGGGTCAACATGGGATCTCACATTAAATTTTAAAAACCACCGTTATTTGAATACGAACCTATGAACAACAGGCCGACAGATGAACGTGCTAGCCACTACGCTACTGTGGATCTCCTTTAAGAAAAGAGTCCGGATTCAATCCCTAGCAACGGTAGGATTTGTGAATAGTTCTGCTCTAAGGTTTACCAAGTGTGTCCCGCGTGGAGTGGCTGGCGTCGTGCCGAATATCGAGAGCATATTGTGGGTTCTTCTTCTTCTTCTTCTTCTTCGTTCATCCGGAGTTTTTTTCCGGATGTGATTGCGTTGTGCCTGTTTACAGCAGAGCTGCGTTCTTGCGCCGTTAGGCCGACACATCCGACTTCTGCGGGCATTTGTTGACCGGGTTAACCTTCCCGGGATATTGTGGGTTCTCTGACCAGGGCATGTGAGTGTGTGAGGACATGAACAGGCTGATAGACTGATTGGTGTCGCTCCTTTGAGTGGCTAGCCACTTGATGACCAGGCTGAGGTCGCTCCTTTGAGTGGTGAGCTACTTTATGACAAGGCTGACTTGGTGAAAACTCTTTGAGACAGAGAGGACAATGCAGCAACAAGACATAACATCCACACATGGAGAGCATGCTTCAGAGAAACAGCAGGTCTGGACGATTCTCAACGCGTATGGAAAAGTGCAGGCGGACGTTTGCTCTTCTCTTCCTCCTCCTCCTCCTCCTCCTCCTTCTTCTTCTTCTTCTTCTTCTTCTTCTTCTTCTTCTTCTTCTTCTTCTTCTTCTTCTTCTTCTTCTTCTTCTTCTTCTTCTTCTTCCTTTTATTATCATCAGTCCTTACCTACCCCAAACATCATCCATTCCCCTAATCTCTGGGTCACTTTCAGAATCTCGAACTAAAAGATTTATACGACACCCCTCACGACAAGATCATCAATGATGAGGACGGGAATTCTTTGAAACTGGGGGTCCTAGATGGAAGGCTGGTTCCTCCTTTTGGCGAGATGAGCTACAGGAAAATAAAGACATTTCCATCAGAGATGATGACGTCATCCTGGTAGGATACCCTAAAACAGGTGCTTTTATATTGTGTTTTCTAACCAGAGTTAGTTACCATCTTGTTGTAAATCATATATTATAACAATAACCAATATGGCAAAAGTAAACATACTGACCAATAAACAGCTGTCAATTACAATTAACAAAAGGTGATGTAGTACCACTATCACCATCTAGTGCAGTGGTTCTCAACCTTTTTTTACCCGTGCCCACCTTCACCATATTTTCAGAACGTCATTCCTATTACGTCATTCGTATTTCCTACCTAAAAATCCCGCCCCCGTCCCTAAACAGTATACGTAAATTTAACAGCACATACTAAAACAAGTCGAGACGTCCACATAACACATGATTTGTGGGTCTACTACTTACTTTATAAAATGAATTTTAGAAGGGTGAGACGTACAGAACCGTACAGTATGAAGGGAAAAACAATATCAAGTAATCGGTTCTTGTATTAACGCGATCTTGAAATAATCTTAATTTCCCCTCCCTCCCATGAAACCCTAAAATTCCCCCCTAGGGGGGAATTCCCCACCGGTTAAGAACCACTGATCTAGTGCCTTGCCGGCTGACGTGGGCAATCATGCCCCTCCACAAATTGCGATTTCTGGCGGCATGGATCAATTCGTGTGTTGACTCCTTTCCGTGCCATGAATCAAGATTGTCATGAATGTTCTCACGATGTCTTCCTCTATCTCTCTTTACGCTGTTCTCACGTTGTCTTCCTCTATCTCTCTTTACAAAAATCTTTCCAGTTGTCACAACATGTTTCAGCTTTTGTCTTCTCACAATGTGGCCAAAGAATGATGAATACTTTTATGATGTTAATGATAAGTTGTCTTTGCGACTTGGCGTCCCTCAAAATTCCCAGATTGCTCATTATGGCTGTCCATTTAATTTTCAGCATTCTTCTATAAAACCACATCTCTAAGGCTTCTATGGATTTGTTCGCCTGTTCACTAATTGTCCTTTATTCTCAGCCATATGTTAACATTGGTTCTATGTAACGCGCAAGAACTCTTTTTTTTTTCTCTAACGTTCAAGGACAATGATTTATTGCACAAAACATTCTTATTTTTATAAAATGCAGTTTTTGCTTGTCCTATTCTGTGTTTTTTTTTTTTTTTTTGGTCTTTGTGATGCATCTTCCATCTGATGTTATCCATGTGCCTAGATATATAAATTTCTGCACTTGCCCTAAAATAACGTCATTTACTTTAAGTGAACACTTAGGCACAATTTGTTTCTTTGTTATCATATTGGTTTAGATCCTCCTTGTATGATCCCTAGTGAGGCATGAGTCAACACATACATTGATAGTCATGTATGTATTTCAACCAACAGATCTAGATATGTATTACTTTAGCTCTTTTTAACCTACACAGACATAAATTTAATTCCATGTAACCAAGTCAGTTATTATTTTACATATGATTAACGCAGGTTATTTTACTTTAGCTCCCTATTAATCCAACTGTTGTGTTAACTCTGATTAACTCACATATTTTTTTTAATTTTTAACTTAGTTTAGCCGGACTGTAACTTTAATTCCGTTTACCCCAGCCGTTATAAAAATAATTATGTTTTTTAAAACCGGGTCAGTTATTACTTTATATATGTTTAAACAAAATTATTACTTTCACTTCTGTTAATTCAGTTATTACTTTCTTCTTCTTCTTCTTCTTCTTCTTCTTCTTCTTCTTCTTCTTCTTCTCTTCTTCTTCTTCTTCTTCTTCTTCTTCTTCTTCAGAATTCCAAGCCATTGAGGTTCTTTGCTGCAGATACAAGCCGTCTCAATTCGTCTCTCTGGTTGACCTTCTCTTGCCAGTCGTTGATTCCAAGTGCTTGTAGGTCTGTATGTATATTATCTCTCCACCGCCTTCTTGGTCTACCTCGGGGTCTACGGTCATTTATTTCCTGAGTGTAAGCGAGTTTTGTTTCCCTATTATCTTCCATTCTGTCTATATGCCCCAGCCATTGTAGTCTATTAGCCTTCATGATACCAGTGATTAGCGGGGACTTAAACAGATCACAAATGTCTTTGTTGCTTCTTATTTTCCACTCTCTACTTTATGTATCCCTAATGGGCCCAAAGATGCGTCTTAAGACTTTGTTGTCAAATGTTTGTAAGAAGGCTTCGACGCTTTCAGTTGTACTCCAGGTTTCAGAGCCATACAGCACAACTGGTCTGATCAGTGTTTTGTATATTGTGATCTTGGTGTTCCGAGATAGCGCATTAGATTTTAGCAGATTTTGTAGTGCATAGTATATTTTATTTCCAGAGTTGATTCTAGCTTGTATTTCTTCCCTTATTATGTTGGAGCAGTTGAAGATTGTACCCAGGTATTTGTATGTTTCCGTTCTTTTAATGGTCATATTATGTATTTGTATGTGGCCAGAGGTTTTAGCCATTCCTTCTCTTGAAATTACTATATATATTATGTCGTATCTTGGTTGATAACCAGCCCCATCTGCTGGGCTTTTTCCTTTAAGTGAGTCAATATTTCCGATGTCTTTTGTTCGTTTTCCCCTATAGTATCTATATCATCTGCATAACCAAGTAATCTGGATGTTCCTCCAATAGCACATTCCTCATTTACCTTCCTTACAACTTTCTCTAGAGCCAGATTGAAAAGGAGCGGCGATAGTGCATCACCCTGTTTCAATGCCAGATGTTATTTGGAAAAGGTCTGATTTCCTGCCTTTATATGTTACTATATTATAAGTATCTTCCATGCATAGTCTGGTCATGTTGATTAACTTCCTTGGTATTCCAAATTCCTGCATAGCATTCCATAGACTATTCCTATGGATACTAACATAAGCCTTTTTAAAATCCACAAAAATGTTATGGAGATCTCTTTTATATTCCCAACTTTTCTCGGCTATTTGTCTAAGATAAATATCTGATCTATTGTTGTTATTACTTTAACTCTATTAAATACAGACAGTTACTACTCTGATTTCTTTTAACCCATAAAGTTATGACTGTAATTCTCTAACTGAAGCAGACAGTTATGACTTCAGCTCTGATTATTTAAAATGTTTATTACTTTAACTCTATTTAACTCAGATAGTTATGACTTTAACGCTGATTGACAAATATTTTTATGACTTAAACTCTAATTGACCCAGAAAGTTATTACTTTCACTCAATTTAAACCTGATATTTATTACTTTAACTGTAATTAACCCACTCATACATAAACTCTAAATAACCAATGTTATTTATGACATTAACTATAATTTGATTGTTATTACTGTAAGTGACACCGGAAGTTCTGCCTTTAATTCTAATAAATCCAGATAATTGTGACTTTTTTTCCGTTTAACTCTGACAGTTGTCACTTTACTCCGTTTAACCCTGACAGTTGTCACTTTACTCCGTTTAACCGAGAGAGTTGTGATTTTTACACCGTTTAACCCTGACAGTTGTGACTGTTACGCCGTTTAACCCAAAGAGTTGTGCCTTTAACTCCGTTTAACCCAGACAGTTTTCACATATCCGTCGCTATATATGTCACAGGCTGCCACTGGACCTGGCAGGTTCTGTCTATGATAGCCGCAGGCAATGATGAACAGTCCAAGATTGGAAAAGGAATCGGATTTCTAGAGTTCGCCTCACAGCAATTGCTGGAGAAGATTCCCCCCAGGCGCATTCTCAACACCCATCTGTGGTTTGATTACTTTCCGCAACAGGTAATTACACTTTTATATTGACTACACCGGCATTACTACCTTCCGCAGCAGGTAATTACACTTTATATTGATAACACTGTCGTGATTACTTTCCGCAGCAGGTAATTATCAGTTATCAGTTATCAGTTGTAAGTTGGGGTATCTTCATCGCACTCCGGACATGTCCATAGGTGCTCAGATCCTCTTTCCCCCCAGCATATGCATCAGCGTCCGGTGGCTAAT
Organism: Cepaea nemoralis; assembly: GCA_014155875.1. NCBI lineage: Eukaryota > Metazoa > Mollusca > Gastropoda > Stylommatophora > Helicidae > Cepaea > Cepaea nemoralis. Next base: position 301,491 of record JACEFZ010000917.1, read on the forward strand.
AGTGCCAGTTCTGTGTTGGTTGACGAGGCGCTTTGTTTTCCCGATGTACCTCTCGCGTCTGGCTGTGCCGATTCTTACTCCCAGGTCTTTCATCCTGGACAGCGATGTGGATTCACTGACGTCAAAGTCCTCTGTTCTCGCCATATCTTTGAAGACGTTAATAACATCGGCACGATCCATGGGCTGGCCATCTAAAGGGGGTGCAGAGCCAGCCAGTTTGTCAGCTCGTTCATTTCTCTCGACTCCCGCATGTCCCGGGATGAAGATGAAGGTGACTTTACGGACAACAGACTTCCGCAGCGACTCAGTCCACTGCCTACGTACAGATCCAGCTTCGACCTTCTGAATCATGCTCATTGAATCACTTAGTACACACACGTTGGTATAATGCTGTGATTCTAGCCATATGAAAGCCTGTGTAACTGCCATCACCTCCATCGTCATGCTGCTCGTGGTCATAGAGTGGGCACAACTGGATTCTTGAACGGTTCGGCCCGCTGAACGGGCTGTAAATGCCCACGCACTTCTCTGCTGCTTTACAACAGATCCATCTGTATAGATGAGCACTTCGGGGCTATCTGAGTGTTCATAGATGAGCGCGTTAACCTCTGCATTGACAGCGGCAGGGTTCTGCTCTCTGCACCGTCTGTCGAGTGTGATAATGCAGGAGAAAGTGCACTTAAAAGCTGGAGGCACCGGCACCCATTCCTTGCCGGGGTTGATACTGGTAAGACTGCAGACCTGTCTGACGACATCTTCCGCCCGACCCATCCATGATTTGCCCCTCTTTAGCCTGTCACCCTTTTCTCTGAATATAGCGTCATGCAGAGGGTGCTGCTCATCTGCACTTATTTTTAAGTATGCACGAGCTCTCCAGATCTTGATCCTGTGTTCCATTGTCGGGAAGTCAAGGAGGTATCTCATTGCTACACAGCTGATGTCTCTCGTGCAGCCCAAAATGATGCGCATGGCTTCGTTTTGTACCTTTTCAAGTCTTCCAATCTGTGTAGGGCTGACAGTGAGGATGGCCAGGGCATACTCGATGCGTGAAAGCACCAGTCCTTGGAACAGAAGTATTAGCAGTCTTTGCTCGATATTGGCAGTCTCATTGCTGACAAACCTTGCAGGTAATTACACTTGTATATTCGTAACGCTGATGTGATTACTTTCTGCAGTAGGTAATAACAATAAACGCAAATCAGTTATCATTTATCAGTTGGGGTATCTTCATTGCACTCCGGACAGGTCCATATGTGCTCAGATCCTCTTTCCCCCCCCCCCCCCCCCAGCATAAGCATCAGCGTTCGGTGGCTAATAGTGCCAGTTGTGTTGGTTAACGGGGCACCTCTTTTTCCCGATGTACCTCTCGTGTCTGGCAGTGCCAATTCTTGCTCCCAAGTTTTTCATCCTGGGCAGCGATATGGATTCACTGACGTCAAAGTCTTCTGTTCTCGGCGTGTCTTTAAGGACGTTAATAACATAGTTGCTTATTATTAAATTTAATGGATACCAGAAAATTTATTAGGAAGTTAAGACGACCGGCTCGTCGGTTATTTGTCAGTTTCGTGTCCTGTTGATCGGGACACACTTTTTAATTATAACACAATCTGATGAGTGAAAACACATTCAATTAATGAAACACAACCAGCAGCAGCAGCAGCAGTGGCAGCAGCAGCAACAACAACAACAGCAGCAACAGAAGAAGAAGAAGAAGAAGAAGAAGAAGAAGAAGAAGAAGAAGAAGAAGAAGAAGAAGAAGAAGAAGAAGAAGAAGAAGAAGAAGAAGAAGAAGAAGAAGATAATGTTGGTCGTTGTTATCATCATCATCACCATCATCATCATCATCATCATCATCATCATCATGTGAAAATGACAAAGACGAAGAGTACCATATAGGAAAAATGATTTCTTAACTAGTCTTTACATTTCAAGTAATAATTATTTGAAATGGATACACATTCTCAATCATTTCTTTGTTAACCAGGTCACGGAGAAGAAAACAAAGATTATATTCACAGTCAGAAACCCAAAGGATACAGCAGTTTCTTACTACAATCACCATATGTCACTATCCTGGCTCTACGGATACACGGGGTCATTCCACAAATGGTTTCCACTTTATATGGAAGGGCAAGGTGGTATTTTATTCTAATGTTGTGAATTATAGTGATTTTATATGTTGTGCGATTTATGAGATTCTCGTAATCACAATCTCGTGAATCTCGTAGCATATATACTCTTCCTTATCCCCCCCCCCCCACCCCCCTTCACGGCGTTTATTTCAATTCTCACATTCCTGTGGTTTTAATTGCCTCCATCAGACATCAAACACCCTTTGGAGTTCCTTATTCATCCCACCCCTACACCTCTTTCACCGTGAAGGCTGAATTATCTGGCCCCTACATAATTGAAAAGTTTTCCTAGCCCTGAGTAGCACGTTGTGTCACTCCATACTTTGAATTGCTGGACTGGCAAGTTTATCAGCTTGATGGCCCTATGCCGACTATTGTCTCCTCGTGAGCATCTTGCGTCTGCCTAAGCCATACCATACATGTGACCACTGGTGGTTGTATCTGCTTGCCAAGTCCTTGTGAGCAATTTTACTTCACGACTCAGTGGTCTTGTACAATGCTTGTAATAACCTTGCCTCAGCTTCTTTATGATAGAGAATGGCGTTCCTTCTTCTGTAATTCATCCCCTGTGTTTGAAGAACGAGAGGCAATCTGGTGCACATCGTGGCATTCCGTGACACTTGAGGCAACTCATCTCAACTGAACATGCCTTACGGCGCATCGCGCCTACGTCGCTAGACCCGTATTTTCATCTACCAATCAACACTCGGTGGCTGATGTTGTCAAATTTACGCCGGTCGCTTTTACTTCCCAAGACATTATAGGTAGTTTTTAGGCCACATCGACCTGGCAGTCCAGGTCAATATTTTTAAAATCGGAATTCGCCTAGCTGGGGTTCGAACCCATGACTATTGGGTCGTCATGCATGTGTCTATCATCTATGAACCGAGCCTCCCTGAACAGAATAGGTGGGGGGGGGGGGGGGTCTAATATGGTTTGAAAGGATAGGAGAATTAACATGGTTTGGCACAACAGGATAAATAAAATGGTTTGGCACAATAGGAGAACTAAGATGGTTTTACAAAATAAGATAAATAAAACGGTTAGACACAATGTGAGAACAAAATTGTTTGACACAATATTCATTCATTCAGTAGCATGTCCTTTGCAGAACCTCGCTCTCATAACAACCTTTCGGAAAACCTCTCGATTATAAGTAAGATGTTCCGCGTCCGAAAAACCCATCTTAAGATCATCCGCCACATCCTGCACCCATCTTCTCTTTGGCCTTCCTCTCCCTCTCTTCCCCAGCATAAACCCCTCCATTATTGTTCTCTCCAAACTTTCATGACGTTTCAAGTGACCAAACTATGTAATTTTCTTTGTTTTATCGTCTTTAATAGCCAACCTTCTTCAATATTCAGCTCTTGAAGTATGGATGCATTTGTTCTTTTCTTTACCCAAGATATTCTTAGAACTCTTCTATAAAATTTATATTCAAAGGCATTTATGCGCTGTTCTGCTTGTTTAGTAAGTACCCAGGTCTCTCAATAGGAGAACTAAAATGATTTGACATAATAGAGGAACTATACATGGTTTGACACAATAGGAGAAATAATATGGTTTGACAAAATATGATAATCAAAATGGTTTGACACAATAGAACTAAAATGGTTTGACAGAATAGGGGAACAAATTTTTTTTTGGCATACTAGGAGAACTAAGATGGCCTGACAGACTAAGAGAACTAAAATGGCTTTACAGAATATGGGAACTAAAATAGTTTGACATAATAGGAGAACAAAATGGTATGTCAAAATAAGAGGACTAAATGTTTTGACAAAATAGGAGAATAAGTCAGAATAAGAGGATTAAAATGGTGTGACAGAATAGGAGGACTAATATGGTTTGATAGAATCACTAAGCTCATGGGGACAACTGGACTGACTGAAAAGATCAGCGATAGAAAAGCTAGACCGGAAGAAATAATGCTTCGTGGGCTAAGGTAATGATATGGAGGAATGTCGTCAATAGAACTGATTCAAAACAACAAGTGTCTAGGTATGTGGAGAGACCTACAAGCCCCAGCCATCTTGCAAGGCCAAGAGATAATTAATTGGCAGCATGTACCTAACGCCTTTCATGGCGTGAAGTGAGTCCTTTAATTGTTTCAGTGTCGAAGGAATATATACTATCAAATTTGACATCCCATTTAGACAGAAGGATGATATACCGTCAAACTAGGGTCATAGTTTTATTTGTTTTGTTTCGTGTTATCTTCCACAATTCCAATTCTCAGTGAATGGAGATTGACATTATACTTTCTAGGGCCATCACAATTTGCAGGGCTGAACACATAGAGAAATAGGTGGCCAAACTTTCCCTCACTTTGCGTACGACTACAGCAGGCGTTGAATCCCGTCCGACGGAGACCACGACATTGTCACAGCCATCTGCCAGCGTTTATACGCTTGGAACTTGATCCTTTGCCTGACTGTCGCTATTAGTTCGTTGCTGGTGTCACTGGACAAACACTATTGAATAGACAGTATTTACTAAGCCACTTCTGTGCTTGAATTTTCGTTTCAGTGGACTATGGTTCTTATGTGGATTATCATCAAGAATGGGATCAAACCATCAAGAACAACCCCGACCTGCCTATCTTGATTGTGTCATTCGAGGATATGAAAGAGGTATGCTGTCTTTGTTCTTATTTAACCAATGTAAACAGTAATGACGCCCTGGTAGAACAACATGAGGTGCTTGTTTCTTGTCTCATAAATTCCCCCACCCCCTTTCCTCATGGACATTGCGTTGCAGTGCACTAACATTGAAATAACTGAAACCAATGGGTGATTCATTCTTCTAGCTAGGCTGAAACAAAGCGCCATCTCCTCCAAGTCCCCATCATTCATGTTACTCATACGGGTGTACTTCACCCCATCCGGGCCTGGCGCTGTGTCTTTAGCCCCCTTCAGTGCCTGTCTAATAACCGCCCCTTTAACCCCATAGTCCTCCTTCCTAGTGACCGTTGACAAGACATCTCCGACCATATCACCAATAGCTCTATCCTCCCGATCCGTCTGTTTTAAAAATCGCCCAAGAAAAGCCTCTCTTCTGTTCTGGTCAGCTATTCTGTGTCAACTGAATTTGTTGCTCTCCGCACCCTCTGCTAATTCCTTATGGCCGCCGTCTTTTCCTCCATGATTTCTCCACCTCTGGTGCCCACTTTGGTGGTTGGGTGAAGATTCTTCTTGTTGGCTTAGACTTTTCCTGTGATCTTAGGCGCCCCAAGAGTGAAGAGTGAAGAGTGATCGCAATCATAATCCGAATGCCCTGCGGGCTCTTATAGCCCTGACTGTGCTGGATTTAAGTATCAGTACAGAAAAGGACAGATGGTCGCTTCCATGGTCCCCAAGGACACTCCATTTTGTGTCTAAAGCAGCCTCTTGGGATGCAAGTGCCTGGTCGATGGCTGTGTGTGGTCCCCCGGTCTCATTGCCAGCCTAGTTGGTGTCCCGTCATTTATACAGACACCATCCTTCTCACGCAAGGCCTCAGCAAGATCTGTACCCTGTCTGTTCTCTCCCGACCTGTCCCACTCTTTGGCTCGTGCATTAAAGTCGCCACATATCAGATACCTGTTGCCAGGGGTATCCACTGAACCTTTCAACCAGTCCCAACTCTCTCTATTTACGCAAGATTCCCTACTTGCATATATATTTATTAGGTTCCAGCTGTATCGTCCGATTTTAATCCGCATTTCCTGCACTTCATTACTTTCCTGACTCCACCCACTCATATCCAATATCACATGATGTAAGCCATCCTTGACCGCCATCGCCTGCCCATGTCTTCCCTGCCCTATTGGGTTAATGTAACATGTATAGCCAGGGCACTTAAAAGAGTTTGTCATCAGTTCTCGTAACATCAGGACATCACAATTGTAGACCTGTTTTTCCCAGTATTGATCCTCGTTGCTTTGTAGCTACGGCAATTCCAATACCCAACCCGTAAATGTATAGTCCCAGATGATCCGTTTTCCTCCTACCTATTCTAACTCCAGCCTTCCTCTTCCTTCCCCCCCCCCTCTCCCCTATCTCTTCTCCTCCGCTTCATTTTCCCCCGCTGACTATTGTCATAGGTATCGAACACAAAGCACGCACTCCGTTGCTTCGGCGATAATTCTTTTTATTTTCCATAGTTGGGTTTATGTTAAGGCAGGAACTAACCGGTCACCCTAGTAAAGCCCGCCTATTAGGGAAGGAGCAGGAGATGACCCTTAGGAACCCATACGCCTGGTCCCGCCCTTCCCGCATACCAGACGTTTCACATTCACGACCAGCTCACCCATCACCATTCAGTCCTCGGCAAGTTGGTCCAGTTTAAACTTGGTGTTTTATAACTGGAGTATTCCATCTCCTAGATGGGCCGTTGTAATAGCTAACGGGCCCCATCTACTCGGGGACAAGAGGGTCTAGCGCCTCAACCGTCCTGGCGAACACATTAGATAAATATACACGGGTGTGACAAAACGACAATTCATTTGTGCCTTGTCGGGCGATATTCCACTTTATTCGGCGTCATCAGGGACTTTCCCGGCTATAATTAGATCGGGGATAGCCCAGTAGGAATTTTCCATCTGGAAGGTTCGAGAAACACCTGGATTTGGATGTCCAGGGTGGCTCAGTACAGCACTAACTTCACGTGCTGCTAGAACCTAGAATTCCACTGTGGAAAATAGAGTTTCTCGTGGAGTTGCCACACTTCGTGCAGCACTTATTTCTCGAGCGCATTCGTACGCACGAAGGAGAAATGCGGCTGGCACAGCTCATTCACTTTCTATTTCTTGTGTGAGAAGGTTCTGCTTTTGGGTAGCAGTGAACCCACTTCTTCACCCACAACCAAGTTGCAGCGGACTGTCAATATTTCACGACCTGCTGGCGTAGATAGTCATTGAAGCTGACTGGAAACAATCAACCGATTCAGGTACGAATTGTAGTAATTAATTTAACGTTGTAAATTGAGCAGAAATTGCTGATCGTTCATAGCTAATTAAATATGCGGGCGTCTGGCATAGCTAATGACTTGACCGATCGATAATCCAGTTGAGAACGAGGGCAGCGCACAGCGGTGTGTGTACTTGTGTTTACAAGCCGTCGTGAACAGCTGTTTTGTCAACTGCTTAGAGCGGAAAGTCCATTAAAATTGGCAAATTGTGTTACACTGTTATTGATTGATTATAGTTCGTAGTTGCATGTACTATGTTTGCTGTACTGTAGTAGGGAACAGTAAACTATTGTATAGAATGAACTTAATTGATGCCAGTCAGTAATTACGTTAGCCGAGCGCTGAAATTAGACAAGGTAAGTTGGTAGATGAAGAGTGAGTTAGTGAATCGCTCATGTGATAGGGAAATAGAGCACGTACGTGATTAACTCTAAGAAGTGATGTAGCTATTTTGTGTGTGAACTAAATAGTGAATACATTCGAGGAACTGGGAATTCATACGAAGGTAAGTTCTTCAGTGGTGCTAGAAAGATATACGATGTTGTTATCACGTATATACTAGGTCATGTTGTGTACTACTTCTATGAATATTGTACCGACCGCCGAAGTGGTTCGACGCGAGATAACATGGCTTTACCGTCGCGATGTACATATGCGTTCTTCATGCTATTCTTTCCTGTCCTGTTCTATGCATACTTGCGTGGGTACGTCAGTGCTGATGTGAGGAAAGTATGGAAGAACAAATGGAGGACGAATGAGATTCGGGGACGAATGGGATATGAGGACTGCGTGTGAGTTATTCTGGTATGAGACTGGTATAACCAGGCCAGCTATGAAGTTCGGCCACGGCCAAGGCTAATCCTCTTGGAAAGGCAGAACTGGAGAGAACCTTGAACATGCGGGGAGCATGTTTTCGATGGAAAGACTTCTTGACTCTAGGGAAGAGTCTAACAAGAAGAGTTTCGCTATAGAGTGGGCAGGAGATCCCACTAGCGAAATGGAGACTGTAGATATGTTATATGGTCATGTATTGTTACTATATCCCAAGTGATGATGCATTGATCCTTGTGTGTTTATGATTAGATGTATATTGTAAAGGGGGGGGGGGGGGTCCAGGGACACCTTACCTTGATGTTTAGTTCCAGTTAACTCTTGAACAACTACAGAATGACTTTAGCGACAACCGTTATGTGAATAGGGATAGGTGAAACGATAGATCAGACTCGCCATTCTTGATTCTCAATCTGTTTGACGGGCTGTTCTCTGAAAGGCCAGCTGACATTGGACTGAGCTTGCTGCATTAATACTATCAACTTAGAGATGTTGCTCTACTTAGTTGTATAACTAGGTAGCTAGACTGAAGGTTGATTTTTCATGGATTTGATGCACATGAGCCAATGTTTGGGCCGAATACTTTCACCGATCGCTCTTACTTTCAGGTGTTGCCTGTTAGAACCAGCCTATTACTAAGTTGCCGGAAACCACTACGTGATCCATGGCGAAGGGTCACAATACCTACTTTACCACGCCTGACTGTGCTACATTATGCAAGAGGGAGAATCACCATGCATGACTCATACTCACCACGTGATTCTAGAACCCTGCTGCAGCACTAGTGGAACTAGATGGTTTGTTTTTCCATATTAGAACTGTGATTAAGACTATTTCAGAATAGAGTTCATCTACCTGAGCAATCTTGCCGGTGTATACTGAAGGTTGATTTACTACGGAGCTATGATGGCAGGCTCACTCCAGAGAGACTTACCAAGGTGGGGTAGGCGCAGCTCTGGGAGCTCATCAAGTCCAAATCAATGTGTTTCCGCCTAAACGTGGGACAGACCAGGCAAAGATTGGCCCAAACCAAAGGGGCTGTAACTACGTTGGCACTAGTGTTCGGTCATGACTAGACCCACACCAGCTTGCGTATTTTATTACTCGAACTCGTGAGTGGTAGACAGGTCAACTCATCCTGACCTTTATGAACCATGTATGCTGAATATGAATTAGTTCTTACTCAATCATTCGAACAACCAAGTCATAGAAATAAAGACATTATGTTTTGTTACCAAGCGCAACCATGTTTCAAGATATGTGCTGGACTCCGAGGGAGTCTGAACATGTGACAGTGTAGTGACTATTGAACTCAGTTACAGGAACATTGGTGTTTTTCTAGTGATTGTGTTGACTTGTTGCAGTACTGATTCATTACCCAATCAGGGGTATACAACTCTACTACGGGACCATTAGATTGGTCATGTGTTACGTCTAGGGAAATCTAGAGATCAACTGGGGTCGCCTCAAGGAAGAGGGTCTCCATACCAGGCTGTACTTTGATAACTGTGAAAGTTGGTCACAGCGACTCATTGGAGCAGAGCAGACGAGAAGTTCATCCAGCAGTCTGTGGTCCAAAGAGGTAGTTCCTCTGACATCTGATCTTAGCTCTAGGGACGGAGTGGTCTCCAAAGGTTCCAGTCATCAGTCTGGAAGAGAGCCGGGTGAGTGTCGGACCGACTGGACGGATCATCTGTCTCAAACCTGCACGTCAGCCTCATGATGATACAAGTAGCATCTCTGTCTCTGATTCTGTCTCTAACCTATCATCTGCTATTGTAAATAGTTTATACTATCAGGGTGTTCATTTACTACCTATTGTCTTTAGGGTAGAATAAACTTTGTTGATGTTGACTGATTCTTTGTACAGTGATTGAGTGTGGTCTCGGACGATGCCTCAGGGTTCATTGTCCCAAGGGAGAAGGTAGAGAGTGGGGGTCTAGAATCTGGAGGGGCTTGTAGACTTATTTAAACCATTTGAGGTCAACCACAGGGGAAAAAGTGTATCTGCCTGTCCAACCCCTGGGGTTAGAATACACGGGAGTGCTAAGGACCCCTTGGGCTTGGTTACCTCTCAATACCCAAGGCAAACCTGTCACAACAAACAATTAACACACAATATCTATCGAATATCACATTTTTCATAATACAATACACAGCCTAAATCACTGCACATCTCTGTGTTAGTGCATGGAGAAAGACCAGATGGTATCTTCGGTGTCGTTTTTCTCTGCCAATAACCGCTACAAACTGTTTCCAGTCATATTTGATCATGTTGAGCAACTGTTCATTCTTTCTCCTGTTGCCAAACACCCATCTCAACAAATGCCGCGTTCCCTGCAATTTACACCTCCGCGCCGTGTCAGCGATCTCCTGAGCAGCATAGGTTACTCTTCTAAGACGAGGTCAGACAAAGACTCCTGGAAGTTCTTGCGACTGTGAGTCATCAGCTGACGCATCACCTTCTACACCTGTGTTGTCTCCAGTCTTAGTAGCAACTGCATCAGCTCTTCCGTGGCTGAAAGTTTGCACCTCACAAAAGTGGAGTACGAGATCATACCACCCATGAGTTAAAGCACCATGTATAACTAGCAGACTGTTGACAGCACCATCAGACATCAGGGGAATATTATCCACTGTCGGGCGTTTCTTTTGGGTCTGTGTACATATCCAGAAGTATATCATCAGCACTGAAGGTAATTAGTCTAAACCCACCCAAGCGTTGCATTTCAAATTCAAAGTTGTATATGACCACCACAGAAAAGAAATGAATTGGAGAACTTGGTGACAACTGGTAAGATCGAAGGAAACAGACCAAGAGGAAGACATAGAAGCAAATACCTGGATGGCTTGGCCTCGTGGCATGGTCGAGACAGAAACACTGAGCTGATCCACGACTCTGGTGATCGAGTGAGATGGCAAAACATGACCGCCCACGCTTACCGGCATGGCACATGATGGCTGGATATGACCACTCTGTGCAGCACATAAGGAGCAGTAAATATCAACCCCCACCAGCCGCGCTGGAAATTTAGCCACGTATGACTGCGTGTGTGGTCATCCATCCAGAGCCATTGGGGAGCGACAAAACGTTGAGTAGTAATATAATATGTTTGCTATAGGGTACTGTAAGACTACACATCACAAGGAATACAGCCATGTTTCTACACATGTTCTCTGAGTGTTCCGTGCTACTATGAAACGCACAATGTGTTTCAGATGCATCCCAAACCATATTGTCTTGTATAGATGTGACAGCCTCGGTGTAAGAGAGATATCCTGTGAACATCACGGCCACTGACATCATTCTATGATCGCCTCATTCACTAACTGACACAGAGGACCAATGTAACCCGTCTCACAAGGGGCACCAGAAAAGCAGCTTTAATCCTCAGGTTCGCAGATGTCATTATAACAATGACATAGTAACATACATCCTTGTCCAAATCATCAATTTTTACAATCTTGGTGTGTCACAAATAGATAGTTGTGCACCAAACGTAGCATTGAAGACATCAGTAATCTGGTGTACTTCACACATTGAGCTCTGTAGTACTGCACACAACGACATGACAATGGTAATTCCACAGCAGATCCTGTTGTAGAGTTGTGGCATACACAATGGATATGACTTGAAGGCTAGCTGCTTTCTTTGCTGAGTCTTTGTCCCCCAGTTGAAAGTTAGTTGAATGGATTTCCCATAGCTATCTAACGGACTGACAAGGGTCAGCTAGCGACTAGACAGCCCAGATGTTCACCAAGACACGCCTATATTTGTTCGCTGTCTCTCCACATTCCTTTGTGACAAACCAAGTAATGACATGAGTTCTGCTGATAATGTTGACATAGCTGTAGTCAATGACTAGGCACTATCAGGAACACAAGGTGACGATGGATCTGGAAACTGGACTGCTGCTAAAATATGTAAATGTTGAAAGTTCACAGGGACAGCATCCCCTGGTGTCTCTTTAACATCGTTTACGGACGTTCCCAGTTGCATAGAATATGAAGTTATTCTTCAGAAGCTGCAGATACACATGCTTTTTCTCTATCAATATCTGATTCTTCTTCTTATTAAGATTCTTTCAACATTTTGAATTCTAATGTGTCATGTGTTCCTTTTAGATATGTGTAACGGTCGGGCTTGACAGAGTCATTTGACATGCCAACGGACAAACATTTCAGATATCGATATTGTTTTGCAAGTTATTCGTCTGCGGACATCAATAAGGCAGATAACTGTCCCAATACAGTGGTATTGGCCACCATGCACCAGACTGCGATGGAAAAAAAACAAACAAGAGAAGCTTCGTACGTATTGACCCATAGTGAAAACCCTGCCACTTGATCACCACATACAGGACAAGGTGGCAACCGCCTGCCACACTGGTTGCCCGCTCTTCTGGAGGACGGTACTTGCCTCGCATCCTGTGCTCACTTGTGTCTATACAAACCCGTACGCCAGGACTTCTTGTTAGTTCTGTGTACAAGTATCTGCTGCAACACCGCTGTGTACTGGAGATTGTCCTTATTCTAGACAGATTTCATATCTTTCCTTCTGGCTGTTAACATAACTTCTGTGCTCTCTTGAATCTGTTTAGGCATTCCACTGCCGGAACAATACAAACCAAAACAACGGACGGATAGGTTTCACCCCATCTTGCCCCATGAGAGTTCACTAAATCCAATCTTCCTACCAACTCTATGCTACTAATGCCAAACCTAGACAGACAGAACAAGGGAAACGAAAAATCTCAACAGAAATGAGATTCCTGAGAAAAATATTTAGTGTATCACGAAGAGAGATAATATTTTCAGAAATATAGAAGATATGGAATGAATCAACATTGGAGGAAGATGCATCAATAACATTAGATATGCAGATGATACAGTCTTGATTGCAGACAATGAACAGGACCTTGCAAATTTAGTAGATGCTGTAGTTGCACATAGTGAACAACTAGGGTTAGAACTGAATATTAAGAAGACACGGATTATGGTCGTCACTGGGAAGAAGGAAATACCACAATGTGATTTACGAGTAAATGGGCATATGTTTAATTTAAGCAAGTGAATTGATACTGTTATCTCGGAACAGTCATAAAATCTGATGGGAGATGCCTAGAAGAGATTAGAACAAGAATTGCCATGACGAAGGTAGCCTTTTGCAAGATAGAAAACATACTGACCAATAAAAAAGATATCAATTGAAACGAGAAAAAGAGTGTTACGGTGCAACATAGAGCCTATACTTTTGTATGGATGTGAAGCATGGACAATAAGCAGTCAAGCTGAAAAACAGCTGATGGCTGTAGAAATGTGGTTTCTGCGGAAAATGCAAAGAATACCATGGGCAGATAGAAAAATCACGGAACAAGTCCTTCAAGAAACAAATGAAGATCGTAAACCGATTAGTCATTAGATGTAGACAGTTAAAATTGTTTGGCCATGTTATGAGAAGAAATGACTTGGAGAACTTGGTGACAACTGGCAAAATCGAAGGGAAGAGACCAAGGTGAAGACCGAAAAATAAATGCCTGAATGGCTTGGCCACGTGGCATGGTCGAGACGAAACACGGAGCTGGTCCAAGACTCCGGTGATCGAGTGAGATTGTAGAACATGACCGCCCACGCTTATCGGCATGGCACATGATGGATGGATGGAAGAGAGAAAATCAGAAATAAAGAAATCTCAAATCGGGGCTAAAGTGGGTGTTATAAAAGAGCTTGATTTTATCAGAAGACAGCAAGTTAAATGGTGCGGCCATGCGACTAGATTACCAACTAACAGCATACCACAATAAATAATGATTACAGACTAAATGGAAGCAGAAAAAGAGGCCGGATATGTAAAAGATCGACAGAGGGGATAGCAGACACATGAAGCCCATAAACGGGCACTCTTCCGTTGTTTTTGCTTCACCTCGACATCGCAAGGTACAAGAGGAACAGAATGAAATAAGATGAGATGAGTGCCATTTAGCATGTTATAAATGAACACAACAATAACATTGTGTTAAGAACAAAATACTAGCTGTAACATGCATGATTACGTCCAAAGTATGGCGGATGTGGTGTTAAAGAATCTGAAAGGAACAATGCAGGTTACAGGTGTGAGGTTAGCGTAAGGCAGAAGTGAGTGCTATGTAGGAGATGATAGACTCAGGAGAGTTGGTAAACCTCGGCCTAACTGAAAGTTCGTCGTAACAGTTCATTATATCACGGTGTTATAAAGGCCTGTGGAAGGCAGTGTTGTACTCCACAGGAATGAAAAAGATATATGTAGATGTAGACCTGGTATGAACATTCCTGAATAGTGATGTGCATTGTGTTCATTCATAGTTAATAAATCTCATGTGTGTGCAAACGGGTATTCTCAAGTGCCTAATAGTTGTTAATCAAAGTAATTATCTGTGATGTGGTACCTATGGCTGATTCATCCTGCACTACTCAGTGATATCTGCAAAATATGGGGACCTTAGGCAACAGCCAATGTCTGCCTGTTGCCGGGGATTATGACACTAGCGTTGTCCTGCTTGTACGTGGTAATTATTGTGAGCATGTTTCTACCAGGACCTACCCAGGGAAATCAGGAAGATGGCAGAGTTCATTGGCTGCACCTTGAGCGACAAGCTGGTCCTCGACATAGCCCAGGCTGCAGGATTTGACGTCATGAAGAAAGCCCTGGGTGAAAGCATCTCGAGCAAGATTTTGAGAAAAGGTATGTAGATGACTCCTATTACATCCACAGGCAACTCTCAATGAGTATAGCTGAAAAAGATATACCATATTTGAAGAACATAGCTCAAAAGTATTTATTATACTCGTACAATGTAGTAGATCATCATCATTGTGTGTCATGCCAAGCGTTGCAACCAGTCATGCTCCTCTGCAAACATGTGGCCTCTTTATTCTTCATCGATACCTACCCCATTTGTGAAAGTGCTATTGTCTCCGTACACCAAATCAAACTGCATTTATCAATTCCAGTGTGATGCCAAGCAACTTACATTAGTAGAACAGAACGACAATTAGCAAATCTAGCAACCGAACATATATTATTGTGGATGGGAAATAGAGTTAGTATTCATGAATCCACGTGCGGTCTTTTTTCTTTTTTTTGCATATCCTTTACAGGACATCGCTGTCAACACCAGCATCTTTCAGCTGTATGTTGATTTCTTGGCAAGATTACGCTCAGTAGTTTGCCATTGCTTTCTGAGCGGCCGGCTCACATACCCCGTAAGTTACCGATGCTATTCGAACCACTGCTGATTCTCACCGTCATCACGTCACCGACGAGAGTATACGGGATTACGGAGAAAAATCATAACCTCTGTGCAGTCTACATGTCATAAAACGCAAAACTTAATAGCAGCCATAAAGTTAGCAAAGAAAATATATTTCCAGTATGATATTCGACGAACAACAAACAATTACTCAAATATACTGTGGCATTAGCAATTAGACGGTTGCAGCCAAGTGTGTGCAAACAGACACATTTCATTTTAAATTTGCGATTACCGATGGGATAATCTTTTACGTTCAAATAATATCAATGACTAGCTGACCCGGCCCGGCTTCGCCCAGTCCTGTTTGGGGAGCATCTCATTTAATTCATATAAGTAGTCATATAAGTTCCCGTTCCCGTTACCGACTGTCTGTCTGTCTGTCTGTCTGTCTGTCTGTCTGTCTGTCTGACCCGGCCCGTCTTCGCCCAGACCCTGATGGGGAGCATCTCATTTAATTCATATAAGTAGTCATATAAGTTCCCGTTCCGACTATCTATCTGTCTGTCTGTCTGACCCGGCCTGGCATCGCCCAACACCTGGTGGGGAGCATCTCATTTAATTCATATAAGTAGTCATATAAGTTCCCGTTCCCGACTGTCTGTCTGTCTGTCTGTCTGTCTGTCTGTCTGTCTGTCTGTCTGTCTATCTATCTATCTATCTATCTATCTATCTGTCTGTCTGTCTGACCCGGCCCAGCCCATGGTGGAGAGCATCTCATTTAAATTATATAAGTAGTCATATAAGATCCCGTTCCCGACTATCTGTCTGACTGTCTGTCTGTCTTGGGTAAATGTAGGAGGGAGGAGGAAGAGGGAGGTGGAGGAGGGAAGAGGAGGGAGGAGGAGGGAGGAGACAGGAGGAGTAGGGAGGAATAGGAGGGAGGAGGAGGGATTAGGAGGAGGGAGGAGTAGGGTGGAGGAGGAGGCGAGGAGGAGGGAGGAGGAAGAGGGAGGAGGAGGGAGAAGGAGGGAGGAGGAGAACGCAGGAGGAGAAGGGAGCAGGAGGAGGAGAGGGAGGAGGAGGAGGGAGGAGGCGGAGAGGGAGGAGGAGGAAGGAGGAGGGGGAGGAGAAGGGAGGAGGAAGAAGGAGGAGGAGGGAGGAGGAGTGATGAGGAGGAGGGAGGAGAAGGAGGGAGGAGGAGAGAGGAGGAGGGATGAGGAGGAGGGAGGAGGAGGAAGAGGGAGGAGGAGGAATGTGAAGGGAGGAGGAGGGAGGAGGTAGAGGGAGGAGGTAGAGGGAGGAGGAGGAGGAGGAGTGAGGAGGAGGAGAGGACGGAGGAGGGGGAGGAGGGAGGAAGAAGGAGGAGGAGGAGAAGGAGGGATGAGGAGGAGGAGGGAGGAGGAGGAATGTGAAGGGAGGAGGAGGTAGAGGGAGGAGGAGGAGGGAGGAGGAGAAGGGAGGAGGAGGGATGAGGAGGAGGGAGGAGGAGGAAGAGGGAGGAGGAGGAATGTGGAGGGAGGAGGTAGAGGGAGGAGGAGGAGGGAGGAGGAGGAGTGAGGAGGAGGAGAGGGAGGAGGAGGAAGGAGGAGGGGGAGGAGGGAGGAGGAGGAGGAGGGAGAAGGAGGGATGAGGAGGAGGGAGGAAGAGGGAGGAGGAGGAATGTGAAGGGAGGAGGAGGGATAGGGAGGAGGGGGAGGGAAGAGAAGAGGGTAGGAGGAAGAGTGGAGAGGAGGAGGGAGGAGGGAGGAAAAGGGAGGAGGGAGGAGGAGAGAGGAGGAGGGAGGAGGAGGAAGAGGGTGGAGGAGGGAGGAGAAGGAAGGAGGAGGAAGAAGGAGGAGGAAGAGGGAGGAGGAGGATGGAGGAGGGAGAGGGAGGAAGAGGGAGGAGGAGGAAGAGGAAGGAGGAGGAAGAGGGAGGAGGAGGAAGAGGGAGGAGGGAGAGGGAGGAGGGGAAGAGGAAGAGGGTAGGAGGAGGAGGGGAGAGGAGGAGAAGAAGGGAGAAGGAGGGAGGAGGAGGAGGAGGGAGGAGGAGGGGAGAGGAGGAGGGAGGAGGCAGAGGGAGAAGAAGGAAGGAGGAGGAGGAAGGAGGGAGAGGAAAGAGGGAGAATGAGGAGGGGAGGAAGGAAAGGGAGGTGGAAGAGGAGGAGGGAGGAGGAAAGAGGTAGGGGGAGGAGGAGGTAGAGGGAGGAGGAGGAGAAGGAAAAGGAGGAGGAAGAGGAGGAGAAGGGAGGAGGAGGGTGGAGGGAGAGGAGGAGGTAGAGGGAGGAAGGTAGGAGGAGGAAGAGGGAAGAGGGAGAAGGAGGAGGGAGGATGATGAGGGAGAAGGAGGCAGGTGGAGGAGGAGTGAGGCAGGATGAGGAGGAGGGATTAGGAGGAGGGAAGATGAGGGAGGAGGGGGGAGGAGGCGGAGGGAGTAGGAGGAGGAGGATGGAGGAGGAGGGGAGAGGAAGAGGGAGAAGGAAGAGGGAGAAGGAGGAGGGAGGAGGAGGGAGAGGGATGAGAGGGAGGAGGAAGAGGAGGAGGGTGGAGGGAGGAGGTAGAGGGAGGAGAAGAGTGGAGGAGAGAGTTCGCCATTCCGAATTCATACTCGTCTAGTTCTTCCCTTCTACACGGCACGGCACTTGATGATGATGATTGCCGTGTGACGATTCTGTGTAGTCACGTCATTTTCTTCCCTTCCCCTAGCGTTTTGGTTCGGGGATTCTTTCATCATCATCATCATATATTTACGTACGTATTTTGGGAGGGGGAGGAGGGAGGAGGAGGAAGAAGAAAAAAAAACTATGACAGTTGACAGCTCTGGAATGAAAGGAAGGTGTGTAGAAAATTTCATCTCAATCGGATGGGCCGTTCGCGAACAAATAAAGGACATACATATTTACATACATACATATATATATACATACACTTTGTTTTATAGATATAGATTAAACTTTGAACAGGGCCTGTTCATATTATTCCCAAAAAAATAAAAATCTCTGTGGTCACTAGTTTCTTTCTACTTGTTTTATTCATTGT
Organism: Cepaea nemoralis; assembly: GCA_014155875.1. Taxonomy (NCBI): domain Eukaryota; kingdom Metazoa; phylum Mollusca; class Gastropoda; order Stylommatophora; family Helicidae; genus Cepaea; species Cepaea nemoralis. The sequence goes on from JACEFZ010000917.1 coordinate 319,653, forward strand.
CCATAATTCGCTGGTATAGAGTAGTATGGGCAGTATGTAACATACTGTAGCGTGTTTTCTAGCTTCTGTGCGATAAGTTACACAGTGTTCTACTTGAGGACATGCTGCCTTTGCTTCACTTATTCAGATTGTTATCTCTGTGTTGCTGTTTTCATCTGTTGTTATCACGGACTCTAAATAAACTCTTTACTTGTTTCATCGTTATCCCAGTGTAATATGTCATCATTATGTAGCAGGTCTTACAAATAAAGTACAAATATTCACTAATTGATGCCTGTCCAAAATAGAAGGAGTAAAATAGTATGACAAAATGACCATCGTGGAGCTCATGGAGAGAACTAGACAAATATCAATAAACCAAGCAATGAAGACAAGGCGCTGGTACTTTATGGGCCATACATTGAGACACTCCAAGAATAGTATGGATATATACATTTTTGATCACGTTATGAGGAGGAGTATATTACTAAAAGTATTGAGGGACAACTAGGAAAATTGATGGGAAAAGATAACGGGGAAGGCAGGGAGATAAAAACCTGGATGGCTTGACGATATTGCATAGTCGAGATAAGAACACAGAGCTGATCTTAGGTTCTGATGATCGTGATATATGGCGAACCATGACCACTCACGCTAATCGGCATGGTACATGATGATGATGATGATGATGATGATGATGATGATGATGATGATGATGATGATGATGATAATGATGATGATGATGATGAAACCACTCTCCAAGAATGCATGTATGGTGTTAGTGATCTTTACATTACTCATTTATTCAACAACCAGGTCAAGTCGGAGACTGGAAGAACTGGCTGACCGTTGCCCAGAGCGAGCTGGTGGACGTGGTCGTGGAGGACAAGTTGAAAGGCACTCGTTTTGCCTCCCCGAGATATACCATCTAAATGGTTAAAATACTGTCCGAAGATAACCATATAACAGTGTTTCCTTAATATATTCTCATCTCATCTCATCATGTTCCTCTTGTACCTTGCGGTGTCGAGGTGAAGTATAAACTTCGTGAGAGTGCCCGGTTATGGGCTTCGTATATCGACATTCCCATGGATTCTGTTATTCCCTCCGTCCAACGTTTACGTGGTCGGCCTCTTCCTCTGTTTCCATCTGGTCTGTACATCATTGCTTGTTGTGGCATGCTGTTGACTGGTAGCCTACTTGCATGGCCAAACCATTTGACTTGCTGCTTTCTAATAAAATCTAGAGCAGCTTTAACCCCCACTTTAGTCCTGATTTCTTCATTTCTGATCTTATCTCTTCTTGATACGTTGAGTATTCTTCTCAGGAACCTCATTTCTGTTGTTGTGATTTTTCTTTTCTCTTTTTCTGTCATTGTCCAGGTTTGGCATTGGTAGCACAGAGTTGGTAGGAAGATTGTGTTGTAAAGTGCTTTCTTAGTAGTTATTGATACATGTTTGTTCTTTAGTATTGGTGCCATTTGTCCAATGAGTTGATTTGCCTTATTGCACCTATTTTCGATCTCGTCTTCTGATCTGCCATTTGATGATATTATACTTCCTAGGTACTTGAAGCTCTTTACTTGTTTCAAGGGATGTTCGTTTAGGTGAATTGTTGCTGTTTGTTCTTCTTTAGTTATAGTCATTACCTCTGTTTTGCTTGTGCTAATTTTCATGTTATGTTCCCTACACATTTCGTTTAGACTATTCATGTGGTCTTGTAATTCAGCTTCTGATTTTGCTATTAGTGCTTGGTCGTCCGCAAACAGGAGTTCTCTAATGGTTAGATTTGCAGATGGTTCTTCTTCTGTGTTCTCGTCATGCGGTATTCTTGCTGTCTCTGCTTGGCTGGTTTCTTTACATATGTTGTCTATATATGTTATGAACAAGAGAGGGGACAGGACACAACCTTGTCGTACTCCAGATCTTATGGTGAAGGGTTCTGAGTGTCCTCCAGTTGCTCTCACTATGCATTCACTGTTGTTGTATAAACTTCTACATAGGTTTGTTAGATGTGTACTCACTCCATATTGTTTAAGGATTTCCCACAGCTTGTTTCTATCTACCCTATCGAATGCCTTTTCCGTATTATACTTCTTAGTTTTTCTACGAGCAGTATGAAGATCCCCTGCCGGCTTGCTAGGCCAGTCGCAGGTTTAGGACACTAATCTGACCACAGGGAGTCCATCCCCTATGGCGAGCCATAGCCCCGTTAGCCCATGACCTCGCGGTCATGGTTGCCCGGTCTGCACCACGTGGAGGTGGGGGTTGACTTGTGTAGTCTGCGGGTCATCGGCAGGCTACTAATTTTCGCTCTTCACCCCTCCTGGGAGAGGCTAGCCGATCCTAACCCTGCTGGCTGCAGGGCCAGGCGCATTCCACACCTTACAGACCTTAATATATTCTATCTTTGCAAATATATCTCCTTAATATATGTTAGTTAGTTGCATATCCTTTACAGGACGTTACAGTCAATACCAGCATTTTTTGCTGCTTTGATGTCTTGGCAAGTTTACTTTCAGTAGTTTCCCATTGCTTCCTGAAAGACCGGCACCCGTACCATTTCGTAAAACAACACAACCCAACGCGGTCTGCTGCCAAATCGCTGTGTTTCGAATGCTGGTATGCGGGATCACGAACTGCGTCCATAACTCCTTCACCACGGACATTAATATATAAACATTTCACAAACAGTAGGTTCAGGACAGAAATGATGGTACCATACAGACAGTGGGATCACCTGATTATCACTTTGTGCCACATATATACTCCTTGAAAGGCAGAAGATCAAATGGTTCGGCCATCTCGTTAGAATGCAACACCATCAACTACCAGCACTGGCTCTGCATCAAACAAAGATCTAGTGATGACGCCACAGAAGAACATAAATTAACGACATCAAAGGCAACTATTCCTCCCCACGACGTCTGACGGCAAAAGTGGATGATGATGATGATGATGATGATGATGCCCAAAATATTTACAATATGTGTGTGTGATGTGTGCAAGTGTGCACGCGAGAATGTGTGCGCGCCCACGTGTGTGTGTGTGTGTCTGTGTGTGTGTCTGTGTGTGTGTGTGTTTGTGTGTATAATATTTTTAGCTTGTTGACATCTTCATAGTTTGTCTCAAATGGGGCGGGTGTAGGCCAAACTAAATCTCTGTGTTCTGCATATTGGACAAACTTGCGGCAAATGTGAAGCGATCGTGTTACTAATCCTGCAGTTACATTCATCAACATCTCAGATGTGTAGTTTATCCAAGAAGTGGTATTTCAGTCTGTTGTGTCCCATGCTGGGTCTAAAGAATGTTGGTTTCCGTGATCGAGCTGATCACATGTCTGTGGACATTTTCTTTGATTTCCTTAGTAGTCAGGAGAAGATGTTGATCTAAACTGTCTATTCCATCCATCCATCCATCATGTGCCATGCCGGTAAGCGTGGGCGGTCATGTTTTGCCATCTCACTCGATCACCAGTGTCGTGGATCAGCTCCGTGTTCCTGTCTCGACCATGCCATGTGGCCAAGCCATCCAGGTATTTACTTCTCGGTCTTCCTCTTGGTCTGTTCCCTTCGATCTTGCCAGTTGTAACCACGTTCTCCAATCCATTTCTTCTCATAACATGCCCAAACATTTTTGACTGTCTGCGTCTAATGTCTCTAATCAGTTTACGATCTTCGTTTGTTTCTTGAAGGACCTGTTCATTGGTCTTTCTGGCTGTCCATGGTATTCTTTGCATTTTTCTAAGAAACCACATTTCTACAGCCATCAGGTGTTTTTCAGCTTGACTACTCATTGTCCAAGCTTCACATCCATATAAAAACTGTCTATTCACAGACTTAAATAACGTGTCTTCTTCCTTGGCATTATTCGAAAGGAGGGTCGTATCATTTGCATAACTGACGTCGGGAATTGGATTTTTCACCAATTATGAACAGATCAAAATTTACTGCTGCTATTGGTAGGAAATAACTAATAACTGTGACGAAACGGCTACAGATCGGCAAATCTCTGCATAATAGCCCTTTGAAGGGAGTGCGAGGCGTTGGTCTCCCTTGAAATTAATATCAATTAATAGGGGATTTCCCTAGAAACGTAGTGCGGGGCGGAGCTATTCTAGTTATTTATAGAAAAATCTGGAATGTTCCCTTAAGTGCGTACGTGGGAAATAGCTCTAAGTTCACGAGTGCTTCAGGCAGCACGGGTTGGTGGAACTTATCGTGACTCTGGTTTTCTTCATGAAACATGAAGGTCACGCGGCCCGGGTAGGCGAGTGGAAGGCGCACTGACATTGTCGTGGTCAGTCGCCCACCAAATCTCAGCGTGAACAGATCGCAGCCAACAGGCTGATGTAATTTTGATGTCAATAATCGCGGCCAGTGCGGACATCTGCAGTCAAGGTTGTGATTCTTCAATCACAGGTTAGTTGAATACTTATTCTATTATTTAACTGTTGTCGTGATGCCGTGCTGAGTTCCCGGAATGAATTAATTGCCGTAGAAAAATTGAGTTGTCGCATAGCGTTATCCGTTACAGTTGGCGGTTTGCATATTTAAGTAGGCTTTATCGATCAGCGATGTAATGTGTTACCTGACGGAACAAGCCGTATTCCACAGCGAGTGGGGTGTAAATAAAATAGGCCGAACGATGTGCGTTACAGTGTGTAGCAGTTACTGGTTTGGTTTATTAATTACGCAGGCAAGGCGACAGTTTGTCAGTCATTACATCAACATGCGAGACGCTGTAAATGATAAGGTAGAGCTTATTATTAAAGATGTTGAATGTGCTTCGTGACATTAGAATTGTAACTTAATTGTTCTATCAGTGGTGGTGATTTTTCGAGGAATCAAGGTGAGATCAGCAGTGGTGTATTTGCTGTGTGCAGATAGCCGTGTTATTCCGCGTAAGCCGAATGGTGTTGCATCGATAGGATAACAGTTGATAGAAAGTATTCATGATACTATAGTTACTGCTGGTTGTCATGTCCGTCCGCTATGATGACCGTGCATGTTCCATCTTACATTTGTCTAGGCAGCGGGAGGTAGGCCGGTACCCCCAACCCGATAGGTAATAGGTCCGACCCAATGCGATCGTGCAGATCCGAAGAGTGAACATAGCCAATCGAGGGTGAAGCGGCACTCCGTAATTCGAGGCCGTGGTGTCTAGATAGATCAAGGTTTGAACCCACCCGTTTCTGTCTCTAATATTCTACTCTTCTGGAACCCTGACTCGGTTCATGGAGTACTTGGAGTACTGCCGTGAAGTAGTAGTATATGAAGGGGATAACCACCCTCCCAAAAAAGGTGGAGCCAGAATTTGGAAGTGGAGTCTGGAGGTTGGCTACATTGGATGACGTGACTTAAGTCGTCACGGGGCAAGGTACACGGGACCCACCGTAGCTGTGGGAAAGTGTAATGGTGGATGGCCACCACAGCTGTGCTCGACCGGCACAGGTATGACTGACCTGAAAGATAGTCAGTGAATACAAGGGCAACTCAGGATCTGGGGCAGGGATCCCAGACCTGACACTATGGCTGTGATATGATTTTGTTATTTAAGTGTAACAAGTCATGAGTTCTCCTTGGTTAATGCTATAGTAATGAATTATCAGGAGTATAATTCATTATGGGCATATAGTTATTAATGTGTGTAATTGATCAGTCCATGGGTTAAGGGATTGATGAATTGATGAGTCTGTCAGGAAGGAGATGTCCGGCTGGACACCTTCTCGATACAGTAATCCCTACACTGAAAGGAAAGTAAGTGTATATGTTGATTGATGATGGAAGATGAAACCGGATTGGACTGGCACCAGGCGAAGGATGCTTGACAGAGTCATACAGTCGACTCTGGGGCTAGGGGTTATTTGTAGCCCAGAAGTGTTACTTGACTGAACAGGTGTGCTATTGCTGTTTCTACTATCATTATGCCTATATATTATAGTGACTAAGTATATCTATGATGTGATGATTTCATACTCATGTTGGTAGACATGAGGAATGTCTGAGAGGCAGGTGACGTAGTAGAGATGCTGGTAGTCTTTGTTGTAGTTGAGTACTCACACCAACCTCTCCGTGTTTCAGGATCTGTTATTACTATACAGAAGAAGATTCAAGAGCTTCACCATGAGCTCTATGGGCCCACTCATTCCAGTGCCTATCCGGAAGTTGATTGAGGCCATACTGGGAGTGGTCGTCTGATTCTGCGAGATCAATGTTGGAAGGAGCTGAGTGCTGAATAAGTCGGTAGGTCTAGGTTAGGACCTCCGTCAAGAGTCCGACGAGTGTCATCCGATCCTGTGAGGATCCAACACTGAAACGTCTGGTGATTCTAGCCAGCGAAGCACTGGTGACATTCAACCTCTGTGTAAACCTTGATGATTGCAAGGTAGTGAACTTCCAGTTGAGCCGAGTGATCATTGATACCGGTCACCATGGCCTGTGTGATATGCTTCTGACCCGGCTGGGTTGTCAGGGGACACCGTGTATAATATATGCTTAAATAGTGTTTCTACATTGGTTACCTTTATGAAGCCAACATGTGGTCCAGTGACCTAGGACATTGATTACAACATTGGTGGGAACACCAGAGTGACATGTTTGTTAAGGTAGGGAGCTACCTCATGCCAATGTGATGAACTGTTGACAATGTTTGTGAAGGTAGGGGGCTACCTCATGCCATCGTGGTGAACTGTTGACAGTGTATGCTAGGTTGTGATTACTACCCATTGATCAGGGTAGTTACATGATACTGTGTGAAGATCTATTTGTCCAAGGACATGGAAATAAGGTGAGGTGTTTAATCACCTGATAGACTTTACCAGTGACATTGTGTGTTCATGTGGAGCAACCGCTCATTGTGTAGGTGACATATCAGTGTGTGGGTCACTTATGAGACAGAAGAGTGACCAGGCTCTTGTGTATTTTGATACGGTGCTACATATACTTTTTCTGCCAATGGGAGACCGCTAATGTTCTAGGGTCGGCCCAGACTTCATCAGGAGTGTGACGAGTGAAATAGTACGACAGCAAGGAAGGATCCTTGTTCTTCGGTGCAGTGTCAGCCAGGCAGTGGTACTGCGCTTGATCAGCCCGTGATTGGTTCTCTGTGGGAAGAGGGAACTTTGGAGAGGCAGCAGACCTTGGAGTTCCAGTCCACTGGAGGAGCCTGGGTGAGTCACTACCACGACTGGACAACCGCACGAGCTATCGTCCGCCTCCATGATGATGAATACTCATCTGCATCTCTGATATTGTACATAGTTCTTCTAGTCTGGCTTTCAGCCATCCTTCTCTGCGTTGTGGTTGACGTAGTTCAGAATTAAATTTTTGTTCTCTTAGCTATGACTTTGTGCAGTGATATGACTGGTGTCTGGTCCGAGCCCCCTTGGGGTTTGGAACCCTAGGTGAGGGAGGGGAGGTAAAGCTGTCCCGGCTTGTGTGGGGCCTGGTAGATGTAGAGTGCTATTGAGGTGGTTGGAGCCAAGGCAGGGGATAGTATCTATCGTGGCAAACCAGACCAAGCCCCGGCGGTCTTGTCACAATAACTTAATGCAATTAAGAACAGGTAACACTGGCAACGAAGCCCAATTTGTGTACTGTAAACTTTCAATGTTTTAACAAACTGCGAAATCTCCAACGAATATCACATTTATTATCATGATGAACATGACAATGATAATATAAACCTTAACATATTGCCCTCAACGTTAAATTAATAATTAAATCTCCTGCGCCAAATACAGATGAAAAAGAATTTTAAAAAAAAAACAGCTTGTTCTTCAATCTTCCTTCTCTCTAGACAAAACACTATTGACATACTCTTGTTGACAACAACTTAGTGCGGGACACCGTTGTCTTGAAAAGTTACTTCTGGTGTTTCGAGAAAACGGAACTCCCCAGGAAATGCTTCACAGCATTGCAATTTTTCAAATGCTCACTTAGATGACAAATATTGTTTGAAAAAGGTGAATGCTCCTCTCTCCCTAAATTCACGGTCTCCATTGTGATGAAGCCTGTCGAGTACCACACGCCTCTAAACAAAACAAAAGAATCACAGGAAATTCCCACGATGACGGTAGACAGACAAGACACTCACGCCTGAAGATTTCACAACTGGAATGATAGCGGTTTCGCTAGGAGGTTGCTCTGATGATGTAATAAGAGTGACCGGACGAGGGTTCAACGACTAGGCTCGTCGTCCGCTAAGAGAGGAAAACACTAACACCTATTGCTCAGTGCATTGAGGGCTTGAAAATGTGACGCCCCTATCACATCGCAGACTCATAACAGAATTCATATTCAGGACAATTTAAAAAATGCATTATAGATCTTAGGGGCATGGTTGAAATAAATGTTAAATCTTACAAGCATGATTGAAATAGGAAATAGATCGCACAAGTATGATTGAAATACATTGTAGATCTTACAAGCATGATTGAAATACAACACAGATCGTAAGAGCATAACTAAAATACATTATAGATCTTTCAAACATGACTGAAATACATTATAGATCTTACTAGCATGACTTAAACACATTGTAGATCTTACAATCATCACCTAAATACATTTTAAATCTTACTAGCATGACTTAAATAGATCATTACATCTCAAATTCTTCAATGCGTAGAAAACACAACAATTAAAATAACCTCGTTGAAATATAGTATTAACCGCACATAAATAAGAATAACAACAATGTCAGTTTCCCACAACGTTTATACATTTTTTCTAGTGTAAATGGGTTTTCCCAAAAGGTGCAGTCAGCAATCATTATCATCATCACCATCTTCCATTTTTCCGTCAAGCGTCGTGGGAAGGAATTGTTAACGTCCCAGAGCCGGCTGGATGGCACTGGATAGTGCCATGCCACTTCATCGTGACTGTTGGATGAAGGTGGATGAAGAATGACTTGCGCGATGAATTGGATTAAAGTGAGGAAGAGTTGCGCAATTCGTCGACCACACTCTCTCACCTGAGTCCATCTGAATTCGTTGGCAAGACAAGTCAAGACGACTGGAGACGAATACAGGTGCAACGGATGACGTGAGCGCTCTACGTGCCTTGCCGTGCTTATCACGTTCCACAACTCTTTGCAGGTAAACGCCGTCTTGCCCGTTGAATCATCAATGATTTCTTCCAAGCAGTCTGCCGAATCCTTCTTCACATGCTGGGTAGGCATACCCTAGTTCACGGATTGGTTTGACACCAAATCGGCTACCCACGTCTGGTTTAGCCAGCCTGTCACAGCTTTTGCCGGATGAGGGACGAGAGGTGTGGCCGCTGACGAATGCTGACTGCTACTACGCGAGATTTTACAATGTTTTTGACGTCGTCAAGCCATTTTCTTCTCGGGCGTCCTCTTGCTTTTGTAGCAGATCCTTTTAAAGGGCCAATGCTGGTAATTGAAGGTGTTGCATTGTAACGAGATGGCCGCATAATGTGATATTCTGCATTTCAACATATCCGGTACAAGGCGTTGATCCCACTGTCTGTCTGATACCATTATTTCTTACTCGGTCTCGGATAGTTAAGTTGGCAGCTCTTCGCAAGCATCTCATCACGCAGGTGTTGATTTTGCGTATGTGTGATTTGCATAATGATCAAGTTTGACATTGTTATATCAATTGGGGAAACCTTTGAGGCCACTAAGACAGTAAATTAACCCTTTGGGGCCTCTAAAAGATCGGTAGCATAGTGTCGGTGTGAAAGTGCAATTTATTATCTGTCTTTTATTTACCCTCCATAGAATGAAACAGGGGGCTGTACCTTTATTTTCCTACACTCACAATGCAATATACCCTCCATGGAATGAAACAGGGGTTTTCACCTTTCACTTCCTACATCTGTTCGAGGTTGTTTTGTTGCGTGAACTACATTTCGGAGAAAAAATAGCGTGGCTGGCTAGAAAGACTTTGTAGGCTAACATCTGGTTGGGATAGTGACTGCCGCTTCCATCAAGGATGAACTGCATGTTTCATAGAGGACTTTTGTTTTGGTATTCTGGCGACGGTATTATGTACATTGAAAGTTTTTACATCTGTCCGAGGTTGTTTTATTGCGTTAACTGCATTTCGGAGATAAAATGGCGTGGCTGGCTAGAAAACATCTAGAAACGGAACAACAACATCTAGAAATATCGAGACTTTGTAGGTGAATATCTGGTTTGGAAAGTGACTGCCACTTCCATCAAAGATGAATGTTTCGTGGAGGACTTTTGTGGTGACATTCTGGTGGCGGCATTATGCACAACGTGCCTGAACGGGCTGTTGTTTGTCGAGACTCCTGTCTTTTCCGCTTTTCACATGGGGCCGTGAGGAACATTTTATGTGATATTCACTGGCACAGCAACGCAGCATAATGGGGACGACCCGTTGCTATAATGTTGGAACCGCGACTGAACTGGACTGAACTTCCTACATTCACAACACCATATACCTTTCACAGCATTAGCAAGGCGTATATACCTTTCACTTCCAAAATTCACAACACAATGTTTCGATCTGAAATCTTCATCGGGTGAACACAAAACGTCAACCAACAAAGAGCTCATGAAAAATAAAGAGGACGGAAATGCAAAGGAGACATTACATGAATCGAATAGAATGTCAATACTGAAAACATCAAGAAATATAATATAATATGTTATGTGAAATATAAATATGGCATCTATATACATAATGATGTAAACACTGGATGGATTACAATAACGTATGAAGGCAGAAGAAATTACATCAGAAGTGAAATCAAAAATGAAAATGTGTGTAACTAAATTCATAAAAACTAGAAACATAATGATACTTTGTTTTTCAAATGTATGCGAATGTTCTTTACAGAACGTTGCAGTCAACCCCAGCATTTATTGATTGTTTGTGATTTACTAGTCAATTTCGATCAGTAGTTTGCCATTGCTTTCTGGAGGCCGACGCCTCATACCATCGAAATCAACGCAAATCAACCTGCTTCCAAATCGCCCACGGCTGATTTCGAACCCTCGACATGGTATTTCCGTGAATTTACAAACTGCGCGTCTCACTATCCCGATATCCTGTCTACATGTAGTTTCAATAACTCAGAAGTCGGAGTGCGATCGCCTGATGGCGAGGGACACTGGTAACAGGGAAAGCTAATCCACATGCAACAACCAGTCCAGTTCATTTGAAGTAATAGCACCTGTGTGAACTACTCTTGAGTTCAAAGCGAGCGAACGGAAACAAAAACAAAAACAACAATATCATTTCAATTTGTGGTTTTATCTCCCTTTCTTTGGGTTGGGGGAAAACTTTTTGGCCCCGGGATGACCCCGGAAGGGGGTTACCAAAAAAAAAAGCCCCCAAAAATTAAAAAAGGTTTGGTTTTTCCCCAATGGTATTTTTTT
>JACEFZ010000918.1:0-18992 GCA_014155875.1 Cepaea nemoralis
GAAAATGTGAAAAAAATAGATTACTGTGAAACGGCTTCATTTGTGCCTCAAACAACATGTATTACATATACACATCATCTAAACAAATTACACAAATTAGAAATGCTAACATATTTGGAAAATCTGATCCCTGAACTCAGATAGGCAGACGATGCAGTTTTCTAGCGAACATCAAAACCTTATTCTGAATTTAAACAAGAAAAAAACACCAAAGATAATGCCCACACACAAAGCCACATGTAAAAAAAAAATACAAAAGGCGTGGAGTTTTTTCTGTTGGGGGAAAAAAAAGAAAACCAGCACAGTTTGCGACGACTGCACTAGCCAGGTGGCCTTAATTCCTCAGGCTTAAGACTCCCCTGCCATTCACCGCAAGGTAATATATTGGCAGTAAATAACAGTAATGACAAAATAGTTTACATCAGTGGGAACTGTTCAAAAGGGATCGGAAGAAAACTGGCCATATCAATGCAGAAGGTAAACAGCATTAAGAGTACAACAGCAGCAAACACACGCAGCAAGCATTTTAGAACATGCATCTTTCCTGTGGCAGCCCACGGATGTGCTTTGTAAACCATTCCACAATCATTCAAGAAGACAAGGGAGGCTTTTGAACTTAAATACCAAATAAAAACAGTTCTTTAGAATACCATGGATCAAGAAGAATCAAAGTACTGACATTTTACAGGATCTGGACATCAACGCAAACTGGCTCATACACAGTATCCTGTCTCAGAAACTAAACTATTTTGGCCATGTTCAATGTCACACAGGTTTAGAAAGATCAGTAACAGCAAGGTTTTGAAAGAACAGTAACAGCAAGGTTTAGAAAGAACAGTAACCGCAAGGTTTAGAAGGAACAGTAATAGCAAGGTTTAGAAGGAACAGTGATAACAGTTGCCAGAAGAAGAGCTAGCGGATGACCAACACAATGGTGTACACTGGACATTAAAGACACCTCGGACATGAAAATACACATGGCAGAGGAACTGGTCAAGGTTTGATAACATTTTGAGAGGAACACCCTGCAAAGGATTTGCTACATAATAGTGATAGAAAACTAGAATGTTATGGTCTCCACTGATTCTGGGGTTGCGGATTGGTCACTTAGCCTTCTCAAATAAGGATTAAAAAAATAGAACCTGGTTCATATATTAAACGGTTGGAAGTCAATAGGAGTGGACTGAATAGACCCTTGTGCAGGCAACGTTTCAAAATGAGAGTCTACCCACAAAAAGAAAACTGTGTGATTCTGGTATACCCACACATTGAGATCCTGGCTGGTGCTACAGAGTTGATGCACTGTGTTGAGATGTCTAATGTTATCTATAGGGTGGAACTGGAGCATTTATGGAGGTAAATGTTTGCATTGTAAATGATCCTTTACAAACCATCATTGATTGCTACACGATAACAGGATAAGGTTTCATAGGGGGTTCTTAATCATAATTTCTACAGCTTGAAAGTAAATGATATGACCTGTAAAAACCTAACCAAATGTGATCATAATTTCAGGGTCCCAAGAATAATGGATACTTTACTTTATACCATAACATGAAACATGGCCATACATCTACTAAAGAGCTTATTGACTTCTTGCGAGAAAGGTTGGTTTAATGTTTGTATATTATTTTGTGCATGGCTATATTTATTATCTACATGATTGCTTTTCATTAGTAGGATATTGTTAGCATTTGTTATATCTACAAATTGGTTAGGATGATGTAATGTCACTGGTCTCTGTAAGTTACATTGGAAACACTATCTGTATTGGTCTCTGCAGTGAAGTGGTCAAGCCATCTGCATCTTACTCTTAATGTCATTTAGACTGTTGTTCAGGCCTTGAGTGCAATTTTTCCAGAGAGAGAGAGAGAGAGAAGCACTTTGTGCTTTGATCTCAGCAGATGGCTTGCCATTCTGCAGGGGATTTACTGAAGACATGATAAGTTAAATACATGATAATATGTTGTAGAAACATGCATTTAATATAAGGTTAATAAGCTTTAAGTATCATCATTTGTTTCTATCCTTTTTGACCTGAACCATTCTGTGCGTGTATTACAGCTGCACAGTTGCAGAAAATTCCAGTAAGTTGCTGACTAAACTAGGGAAGTTAGCAGGCAACACACCACAAGTTGGGTAAGGATATTATCTGTCATAACCTTCTTTTGTCATGTTTTCTAAAACCTTCTTTTGTCATGTTTTCTAAAACCTTTTTTTGTCATGTTTTTCTAATTGTTGATTTAACAGTTTTGCACCGAAGTAGCAAGTCTCAGCCAACCCATTAACAGTGGGTTTTTAAAAAAATACATGCTGTTTGTGTAGTATATTTAACACAGTAAGTCTGGGAAAGTGTTTTAGTGCCAAAGATTACACCAACTTTCAAGGAGCAAAAGTAATTGTTACTTTTGTGTCTTCTTTCTGATTTGTACTTTGACCACTACGTAGAAGTGTCTCTGATAAAATTATTAGGTAGTTTTAGGTTCATGACATCCTTGTACAGTGTTTAATGGAAAGAAGTTGGCTGATGTCATAGTTACTTTCATATTAAATGTTTATGTTGTACAATGTTTAATGGAAAGAAGTTGGCTGATGCCATAGTTACTTTCATTGTAAATGTTTATGTTCTGCATTGTAAAATACCAAATGAACATATACTACTTTGTATTTACTGGTGAAAAATGTATCATTTATTTGGTGACCATCATGGAGAATAAACTCACTATGCCATGGTCAGCAGAGAAACTTTAAGCACATTAAACCTCTCAGCCACACAGACCTCCATTGTTTTGATGTTTATGATAATTGGTTGGGCCTATCATTCTCTATCAAATTTGCAGCATTACTAAAGAACGGGCAATACTCTTTTACATGGTTTGTTTAGTAGATTGCAGAGGCTATGATTATTTACACCCTCAAGTAATGCTCTAAAGTGATCCAGCCTGGGGTGATAGTGATAAGGTATAACCAATTTCTGTCTTACTCATGTGTACCTCACTGAGAGTTCCCTAGGAACTTCATGGCAAATAATGAAGAGGTCAACCAAGGAGCATACATGTTGCTCAGGCGTGCAGAAATATACACAGCACTGAAGCAAGCAGCAAGGACAGATGCCACTGATGAATCAGGATTAGGGAGCTTCATAACTGCCCAATTTGGCTGAACAACTTGATGATGATGATGAACAAATACTGTTGTTTCATGACAGTTGCTTATGAAGCTAACCTTTTAGCCGTGCTTACTGAATGTTATCAGGTGCACAATCATTATGTGGTGAATCAGAGCTCAAACTTATATGTCATGTGAATTAAATATTCCTTACTTCTTGATTTTCACTTACTCTCTCTCAAAATTCCAGGACATTTGGGCCATTCTGGAATGTCATTAAGGCATTCATTGAGAAACTGTCAAGCTTACAGATGCAGCTTGTGCATACCTGGGCTGATTTGATCAAGGACATGGTCCGCTACAATGATGAGCAGCACAAACGTCATAAAACGGTAATGTTTGAATAGTGTAAATAATACTGTTTCTTCTACTTTGGTCCTCATTTGAGGGAAGCCTGGTTATAACACTTCTCTAACTCATAGTTTATGCAGAAAGAAATTCCATGCTATGACCTCTCACAATATTTACACAATCTCTAGCTTGGTGTAACTGAATTAGTGTCTTTTGCTTATGTTAGCCAGTATTCCCACATCTGCTTTTATTTCCATTTTCACAATTAAAGTAATTTCTGTAAACATAACTGTAAACTGAATTAGACATAGACAGTGACAATTTATTTTACACGTTATGAGCAGAAATAAACTAGAGAACTTGGTGACAAATGGCAAAGAGGGGAAAAAGAAAAAATGGAAGGCAGAGAAGTAAATACCTGGATGGCTTGGCCACTTGGCATGGTCGAGACAAGAACATGGAGCTGATCCACAACTGATGATCATGTAAGATGGTGAAACAGAACCGCCCAGGCTTATCGTCATGGCACATGATGAATGTTAGGAGAAATAATAAAATAATTAAAAGGAAAAAAAAAAGATGAACCTGGAATCATGACATTGCACAAGTTCCACTTGCCGACAGAATCATGAAAACACTTTTATTGAATTCTTCTTATATTGAATATAATATTTATTGCTCAGATGCTAGTTATTCTTTTACTAGTTTCAAATGGGGATTTAAGTGTTTGTTATGTATGTAATTAGGTTGGCATGTTGCTTCCTTTTTGCTTTCAGATGAAAGAAAATGAACAGGGCACGCTAGATTCTGTTCAGACTATTCAGCAAACCACAACAGCGGTATCGAAGGTAATATCTTTTTTCTCTTCCTCTATCTTATGTTTTCATTAAGCATTTAATTTGATCAATTTTCCTGTTTTATGAACACATTTATGCTTACTAGTCTTCATTTATACAAATGTCTTTTTATATGTCTAGTAGATATTCCTTTTATATTTTTTGTTATACCTGTGCTCATTTAGCATTCACTTGCTTTTATTTTTGTTTTTGTTTTTACCATGCTTCATGTTATTTGTATGTCATCCATGTATTAGAACCTGTATGATTCTATTTTTTAATGCAGCTTTATAATTAATGTTATTTTATGTTTGTTTTTGCGATTGCTTGCTTTGAACCGAAGCATAGTTCCTACACACTACCTCTAATAGTGCTGGACTGAATTTTGCGTGTGGATTAGCTTTCCTTATTAGCAGTATCCCTCGCCATCAGGCGAACCCACTCCGACTTCAGAGGTACTTGTAATTTGCGTTTCAAGTCGAGGATGAGAGGTCAACATTTAGTCAAACTGTCCGGTGTAGGGGTTGAACCCCTTACCTCGGTATCAACACACCGGATGTTTAAGAACATGCATTCTCATCCATTCGGCCATGCTGACCTCAATGTTATTATAACAGGGCCATGTTTTGTTGAATATATGCTTTTTTGTGTGTCCGTGGTATACTTTTAAGCTCAGAATTGTTAGCTTGGTTCAATATACTCAATATGTCTTCATGGCATGTTAATGAGCTTCATCATAAAGTGTCTTGCCAACTGGCAACCATATTTATCCACAACTTCTATTCTCCAGCAGCATGTATCAGTCCAAGTATGATATCCTTCATGCCATGATGAAGTTCTCTCAAGGATCTTCTCTCACTGCCTTCCCTGTACATCTTTTCACAGTAAATTTACCAGCTATTACAATATGTTTCATTGTATTTCTTCTAATAAAGCTGCTCAGTAATAATAATATTAACCGCCTCATCTTCCTTCTTCTTCTCTGTTTTGAGGGGATGTTATCACACCTAGTTATGCACCTCAGAGATCAGTGTGTCTGACTTGTGCATTTGTTATCACTAGACAGATTCCGCCGGTCTCTCTGGCTGTGGGGTTACAACACTTTCTCTCTGTAATCCCGTTTATCACGCAGAGTCTCGTAGCGGAGCGAGAGCTGAGGCGGTTCGACCCCCGCTCGTGACTTGCGGGATACTGAGCCGGCCGCTCAGAAAGCAATTTGCCAAGAGATCAACATACAGCTGAAAGATGCTGGTGTTGACAGCTAAGTCCTGTAAAGGATATGCTAAAAAAAAAAAAAAAGACAGATTCCATCCAAGATAGCTGGCTCTATCTACCCATGGCTTAGTTTTCTTGGCCAACAATTTTTTTCTTATGACCTACTTTATGTGATTTTCAGCTCATGGGATTTTTAACAAGCACAATTTCCACAGGACCTGTTTTTCACTCTTATCCACATCTCCAGATGTGGACTACAAGCCACCACTCAAATCAGGGGTTAGATAATAGACAGAAGTTTTCCTTTGCGTAGTTATGTTTAATTTCAACACCTCAGTACGTTGGAATTTGTAGTTAATGACCACCATCTTCTCCATCTTCAGCCTTTAATTCCCCTTTGAAGCATAGACCCTCTGCCAAGCAATGACCACCATCTTCTCCATCTTCAGCCTTTAATTCCCCTTTGAAGCATAGACCCTCTGCCAAGCAATGACCACCATCTTCTCCATCTTCAGCCTTTAATTCCCCTTTGAAGCATAGACCCACTGCCAAGCAATGACCACCATCTTCTCCATCTTCAGCCTTTAATTCCCCTTTGAAGCATAGACCCTCTGCCAAGCAATGACCACCATCTTCTCCATCTTCAGCCTTTAATTCCCCTTTGAGGCATAGACCCTCTGCCAAGCAATGACCACCATCTTCTCCATCTTCAGCCTTTAATTCCCCTTTGAAGCATAGACCCTCTGCCAAGCAATGACCACCATCTTCTCCATCTTCAGCCTTTAATTCCCCTTTGAAGCATAGACCCTCTGCCAAGCACTTACTATCTCTTGTAGCTCCCTCCATGAACTCTCCACATTAGCCATCTCTGTCTGAAATTCTCTTCTCCATGTGTTTTTTAGGTCTTCCTGTTGTCCTGTGGGTTCCTGAGAATGGACTGGCTAGTTATATTATTAACAGGATTTCTGAATGTTTCCTACCCAGCATCTCAGTGACTGACATATGTCAATGTTAATGAGTTATACTTATGTGTTTAGTTTAGTCGTTGGATCAACATCACGGCACACGGTTTAACCCATAAGTGTTCCGTTTTCCTCCTAACTTAAACCTGAGTCTGGAGAAACTCAGCTCAATGCACGAACTCCGTTGCATCGGCGAGGATCCTGAAATACTTTGGGTAGATTTTTAACTCGAAATATTGCCCTGGCAGTGCCGTTAGGCTACTCTTTTTCGATTTCCAACTGCCAAGGGATTTTTTACGTGCGCGACAATACACACGGGCGTCCGATCTCACTACCCAGAGACCAGGAGAAATTTTATTACTGGAAGTCCAGGTGGATATTTTAAATAAATCCCGGTCCTCGCCGGCTGAACCTGGGACCTCCAGCACTTGAGGCGGACACCATATCTCGAGACCACTCATCCCCCACATATATTTATGTGTCAGGTTAGTTAATCAGAAATAGTTTTATGAGGATTGGTTGCTAAAGCAGTGTAAACACCATTCAGAGGATCCCTCCTGGACAATATGTTTTTATCTTTTAGGAGTTAAATACTGACAAATTTTCCAGAAGGTTGTTATGTAAGCGAGGTTCTACAAACGACATGCTAATGAATGAGTGAGGGGTAAATTTTAAAAAAATATGCCTGAACACTGTAGGGTGGAACACGCAGACTTTATTTTCCTTTATGTAAGGTCTCCAAGTGATACTATTGTCATAACAATGTGTATTTTTAACGTTTGTGTTCCATGCGAATACAAGGATCTGCAGCAATGAGTGTTTTCAATTTTATTTTACGTAAAAATGCAAACAAAAACTGGTAAACTTACATGTCTAAATGCTGTATCTTACTAGGCAAAAGAGATATATCATACACGATGTATTGAGCTTGAAAGGCTGAAGCGAGATGGAGCATCTGTGAAAGACGTTGAAAAGGTATTGTTTTTTTTAATGGTGTAAGGTTCTCTGACATGTAAATTGTAATCGCACTATTTAACATAATTTGCGTGGATTTATTCCTGATATCACTGTTAATATCATGATGCCATAGATAGGTGAGCATGCACATGTGAAAATCAGTACTTTGGTAGAAAATCTGTTTTATTCCTTTACTGTTCTGAGTTTATGGGTTAAAAACACAAATGAAGAGGTCAGTTATATGTGCATTACTCTTAATGCATTATTATTATTATTATTATTATTTTTGCTTTTGCTCACTTTGAACTCAAATGTGGTCCATATGTCCCAAAGACGGATGAGAAGTCAACTTTTTAGTCCAACTGACCCATGTAGGGGTTAAACCTGCTACCTCGGCATCAGCAGACCGGATGTTTAAGGACGAGCGCTCTTATCCATTTGCAAAGCTGAACTCATGCACTGTTGTAAAAGTGAATGGGCGCAATGTGGTATAACTGTGGGCGATTAAAGGGACTTTAAATAATAAATTAGATTTGTCTTGTGACACTTTGTTCATGGCCTGAGAAGAAATATTGTGCATTATGTAAATTCTTTTGTGATGTATGAGTCACTTTTGTGTTGACATTATAAGCTGTCTGTTTTTTTTTTTTTATCATGCCATTTGCTGATTGGCTTGTTTAAAAATAAAAAAACTAGCCCTGCTGCCAATATGGATTGAGCACAAAATGATGTTTTGGTACGTGAGCACTCTAACCGCCACAACAGCTCCTTCTATTTGCAATTGTAATTAAGGTATATGCTAAAATATCCAGGATGCAATATTAATTTGACAATAATTCATACAGTATCTGAGACAGATGGATATTGCAAACCAAGCAATCAATTAAGGGTAGCAACAAGTAATTTCACAAGAGCCGTTGGTTTCTAATATAACATTTCGCGCTGATCGCTTGGATCGTGAGGTCAGATACCCTACCTTCATGAAGAAGGGTGAAACATGTTAGCTTCGGTGTGCAAGGGTTAAAGAAGAACACAAACATCACAGAGAGTTGACCATAGGGCTTGCCCTGACTATATTGTTAGGAGAATACACACTTGTCTTGGGGAAGTCGGTCCCACACAAACCCCAGCTGAAGTTGGACACACTAACCTCTGAGTTAGAGAGGTGCTTAGCTAGGTTTTATATACTCCTTTCAAGAGGACAAGAAGCAGAAGTTTTTCTTCCTATTGTGAATATGAACACAGCGGCGCTCATGTTGAGTTATAATTATTTCATATAAAAAAGTTATAACTGCAACATTGACATCATCATATATTTGTATTTTGCTTCCACATGTGCTGTTGAAGGCTGAAGTCAAGTACAAGAAAGCTTGTGAGTATAGATTTCTTTTATTAAAAGAAAGTTTTGCTTTTTGCCCTTAAGAGGAAGTAAGGAGCAGGAAAGGTGGAACGAGGAAGAAGGCGAGAGAGTGAGGTGTTAAGACAGTGTTTTCAGGTGTTGTCTTAATGAGACAGTGTTGTCTTAAAAACTTTAAGGTTAACAACAAAGCCCACATTCATTATGAATGAATTTTAGACAATTTACCTTTTATTAATAACTACAAAATGTCAGCAGTTTGTTTTTTAC
The DNA here is from genome assembly GCA_014155875.1 of Cepaea nemoralis. Taxonomy (NCBI): domain Eukaryota; kingdom Metazoa; phylum Mollusca; class Gastropoda; order Stylommatophora; family Helicidae; genus Cepaea; species Cepaea nemoralis. The sequence goes on from JACEFZ010000918.1 coordinate 9,057, forward strand.
TCTTTTGTTATTACTGTTTCCAGTGGAAGAGTACAAGACACTTATTGACAAATACAAGGACGTTCGCAATGATTTTGAAGGAAAGATGATTGTTTCATGCCATGTAAGTAACTTGTATCTGCTCTTGAGTTATTTCTGATATATCAGTATATGTTGAACATGGGAGATAGTGAGGGAGGGCTTAGTGATGCAGTGTCTAGTCTCTATACTTGAGATGATAGTGAGGGAGGGCTTAGTGATGCAGTGTCCAGTCTCTATACTTGAGATGATAGTGAGGGGGGGCTTAGTGATGCAATGTCCAGTCTCTATACTTGAGATGATAGTGAGGGGGGGGGGGGCCTTAGTGATGCAGTGTCCAGTTCTATACTTGAGATGATCAGGATGTGAATCACAAGTGTGGATATTTTACTGAATAAATGAGCCTGACGATGTTATACACCTCCCTGGCCCTAGGATAGCGGATAGGACATCAAGCCTAGAAAAACAAGAAGCACCCATGTGCACATTAAAAGTCAATGGACAGTTGAACATTGAAACGAGCAGGCCAGATAGGTAATTAATGACCCAAAATATTCAACATTTTCCACCACCTCCAATTGTACCTCATTAACATATTAGTTTTATCTGTATTTATTATCCTTATTTTTGCTATATTGAGATTTATGTTGTGATTTTCACAATGCTTTTGGGTTGAGGTCATTAGTTTTTCTATACCATTCTGTGATGTGGCTAGTAATACTGTGTCATCAGCATATTGAACCTCTGGTATTTTATGACCACCGATGTTTAGGGCATCATATTGCTCCATGGTTATATCATCTCTGACATTTCTAATTATAATTTTGGTGTTTACAGGTTAAACTCAGTATACACATCTGAATATAGTCTTGTGATTTCAGCCATTCACTGACTTTTGGTTACAGTGAAGGCCTCACTTGTCTTTTGTTTTTTGTTTTTCTTCATGAATGTCTGTGAATGTTGAATGTTCATCGCAAAAATTACACTGTTTTTTAAAACAACTCTTTATCTGTTTTTATTGATGAACTTTCTGCCTACCATGTTTACCACTCTGGAGCTTTTCTTCTTGCATAATTTGTCCAGTGTGATACTGACCCTGAATTGTTCATGAACGCAGGAGGCACTGATACTCACTATTCTCTGGGAACATTAGTAGGTTCACAGGCTTGCTTAACAATATCTTTTTCATGACTTACCCATGTCTTGTCTCTCTCAAGCCTTCTCATCTTCCCTCAGCCAAAATCTTTGTCCAGTGGATTTTTTGTATCAGTGCTTATCTTGAGGTAGTCATGTGGCGACTACATATTTATTCTGTGAACCATGGTTGGAAGGTGCAGCTTTTCTTAATGTTCTAGAAAGCCAGGGTACTGCAGAATAATGTTCACATGCTGCTTTGGAGTCAACCCAGCTTCATAAATCAGGTACCACAGATTTATTTTCGAAGGGAAAAAAGGTTACGAGGGAAGGAGCTGGTTATGTGGCTCATAATCATGATATTGTTTATGTGTTACTGTCACTGCACGCCTCTATGGCAGCATTGGTTGTGATTTAGCTTTACTCTACAAGTCTTGTCACTACTGGTTTCCATGTCACTTGATGTTTGTTAACAGAATATTGTTTTTGATTATGCAGCATTACCAAGAAGTTGAAGAAGAGCACATTTGCCAGATGAAGGACTTTGTTGACACATTTGCTAAATCCTGGGAAAATGAACTTGCCTTATTGGGACAGGTGTGTGTTTTATGCTCTTTGGTTTTATGTGCATGTGTGTATATACGTAGATTCTAGCTTGGGCGTATCTTACATACACCTGCTATTTATGAATGTATTCACTTTTACAGCACTGGAGGAGATTATTTCTGCTACTCAACTAATATTGTAGTTAATGGAACAAGGGCACCTTGATAACAGTAGGTGGAGTGATCAAAGGAACACACTTTATTTTGGCAGATGTATTAAGGAGATGAAATATGACATAACTCAAGCCAAAGCAGCATTTCACAAGATTTGGGAGTATCTTATGCAATATTTCTTCTCTGACAGGTCATAATACACCAATCTTAGCGGTCTCGCAACATTTGTTTTATAACAGTCATAAAGTTAACAAAGAAAAGGTGTTTCATAAACTGTATTTGACAAACAATAAACACTTGCTCAAATATATCAAGGCATTACCAACTAGGCTGATCCAGTCAATTTTGAGCAAACAGAAAGATTTAATTTTAAACTTGCGATAAGTTGCTTAAAAGTCGACAGGGTCGACTTCATTGCAATGGATTTTATTCCATACGGCGCAGTCTCTTTCCGCAGCATGGAAAGCATCACACAAAAGCAGCACAAACTCCGTAGCTCCAGCAAAAACCCACCGGAGCCTCCGAAAAAATACACTCGTGAACCGAAGGATGCGACCCGGAATCAAACCCACAACCTTCAGAGCCCGTGATAAATGTGGAGATTACTAATGCTCCATATTTGAACAGTATCAGTGACTTTGTGTTTTGAATATCTCAATCAAAGTTTAATTCATTTATTCACAACAAGTGATATATAACTCTGCAGTATGCACCTGACGAGATGCAGCTAATTATGCCAGGCAATAAATCATGCAACATATTGTTTGCAGCTTCCGTGTTTAAATTAAATATGTCTTTGTCAATGAATGTGAGAAAGAGAATTATGGAGAGTTTTATAGAGCCAGTTATGATTTATGGAAGTGAATCGTGGACAAGTAACAAATTTCTTAGAGATGAATGCTGAGGACATTTAGGACAGACTAAAAGAATAGTGAAGGCATCCTGACAGTATCCAAAACTGTAGGGAACAGGTTACTCATATTACAGGTAGACAATAAAGTATTAGAAATGTCATGAAAAGGGATATAGTGAAAAATATAATGGAATTATAAATTTGGAGAGGAACAGGTATGTATTGGAAAATATGGTAATAAAAAGTTGGAGAGGAAAAGGGATAAAGTGGAAAATATCATGGCAGTTGAAAGTTGGAAAGGAAAAGAGACAGGAGAAGACCTAGAAATAAAATCCTAGATAGCTTGGCATTGTAGCATGGAGAAACATCTGTCCCGACAATCTAGCAAAACAAGAGTCACGATAATTGACAAACAAATCCAAATAATAAATAGCATGAAACCTTTCCAGAAAGAACTTAAATTCATTGGGCATTTGTTTTACATTGGTAGCACGGATACAGGGAGAAACAAAGAACTTAAATTCACATATGTTTGCTTGTGCTAAATGTTGACTAATGTTTTGCAGCCAGTGCACATTACATGTCCTATTTTGTTTCAACTTGTATCAGGTCCATAAAGAATTTAAGCAAGGCTGTGAAGAAATGACAGTCCAGAAGTTAATTACTACCTTCATTGAAAAGAAGGGAACAGGGACAGTGAAGCCAGGTACTGACTATGGTGTTGTCTATCGTTTAATTATGTTTGTATTGCAGTTCTTTCCTTTACAGCATGTCCTCAAAACATCACATGATTACAATTCAGAAACACAAATGCATATAGGCATGGCTTAAAATTAAACATAATTTAGGGGACTCTATGGCAAAGTGGTTCAGCTGTTGATTTATTTTTGAGTAGCATTGTTCTGAATATAACTGCAGTTTTTCCAGAGACCCTTGGGGGTTAGCACTGGCACTACAAAGTTTGTGCTGTAAGTGATACTCTTGACAGGCGATTTGCCATTCTGCTTAGAAAGACATGTGTGACCACAAAAAAGAAATAGTCCAAGAACAAACAAAAAACTATCAGGTAATAGTGTGCAATTGTTTTTCAGTGCCAAATCAATAGACGGGTGTTAAATGGTTTATTAGTATGGCAATGAGTTGATTCATTCTTTGAGTGTGGTCAGTGTAGGTAATGTTAAATTTCTGATGAGAGGATGGGTTATGCATCAAATATAACAAGAGTGAGCATGGGAATCTCCTGAGTGCACTGATGTCAGTTCTTAGCTCAGCTCAACTCATATAACGGGACTATAACTTGTGAACATCATGAGGACATGGACCAGGTTTCAGTTTGAGACTCTGACCTCACTCTAGCCAAGTTGGATTCTTCATGGATACAGCATTTATTCACCTCTCATTTCCTACATTTATTTAACTGTCCCTTTCTACTTATGTTTTTAAAGTTTGATATGTCATGTTTTTATGTTTTTTCAAACAAATATGGTGGAAAGAAAGGTGTCTATTTTCTAGTTAATGAGATAAAAGTTTACATTTATATAAATGTAAAAAAAAAAAAAATTCAATCTCAATGTTTAAACATGTACATTACATTTTTTATGACAATAATGAAAATCATGAATGATTATACAGATATTTGTATTGCATGTGTTTTAATTATTGAAGGTCCAATGGAGTTTGTGGAACCAGACTTATCAAGTCTCTTAGCAAACAGACCTTTGTCTCCAGAACCAGCTGCAGACAAAAAGGACACCCCTACTGAAAAACAAAGACAGGGTAGGTACTGTGTTGATGCAGAGTTGTCTTGTAAATGAGACTATTGTTATAATTTTCACTTACATAATTCACACACAGGGAGGAAACAGTTGTTTCAAGTCTGTCTCATGTGATCTTATGTTGTATAGCTGTTTCCAGTTTGTTGTGTGTTGATGAATGTGCATATGTGTGTGAGGATGTGTTTGTAGCTGTATATACTCAACTGTGAGTTTGCTTGAATATGTTCAAACCATACATTTATGGTCTGCTACTTCTGAAGTGTGTAGAGGGAAATGTGGCCTTGAGGTCTTTTGGCATAAAAACACATTTGCTGAATCAAGAACAGACAAGGCATTGCTGACAGATATGCTCCCTTGAATTGTTTTTGTAGCACAGTGTATTTTCTCTTATGCTATAAGGCACAGAAATTACTTTGAATATGATTTAAACATTTGAGTGTAGTGATTAATGGGACCAATGTTATCATTGAAGTAAAAATGCTTAATTTGATCCTGCATAAGAGCAGTTTCATAACCATTCACCAGTTTTCTATTCCATATATTACCACCCTCCCCATTCTCCATTTTGTAACATCTTCCACAACTGCAGCCCATGTTGTCTTGTCTATGTTCAGCCCAGGATATTGAATGTCAATTGTACACTGACACACTTTCTATGTGACATAATATTCACACAGGTAATATAGGCAGGAAGAGATGGATGTGTGATTTTCATAAAGCCGGTATAATATAGAATATCTTGAAGCCAATAATGAAATTAGGGGATGGATATGTACAGATACAAGACAATATTTAGATGAATTAACAGAGAGCCCCGGCTACACAGTGGCTAGCATACTATCTGCAGGTCTAGAGGTCATGTATTCAAATCCTCATGGAGGCGGGGATGTTTGTCATTGACCCAGGTCTCAGCCTAAAATGGATACCAAATCATTCTCTGGGGAGTCAATGTGGCTGGCATCACCACTAATCACATGCGATTGGTCTAAATATGTGGAGTCAGCACCATATACTTAGCCTTATTTCGTGAAGAGGCGTTCCTGACTTGAATTGTTTTACTAGCAGTACAAGCAGAAGTAGCAGCAGCCAAAGGAAACCCCAGAAACCTTTACGGCACAACAAAGAAAGAAGCACATTTTAAACCAAAAAAACCCCTCTGCTGTGTGTCCACCGTGACGAGGTAGAGGGGCTTGTGCGTCCCAGTGACCCCAAGAGCTATGCCGACGGTAGCACAGCTACTGGTAGGGCCACCCATGTCGGACAGGTCAAGGGAGAGGGACCAGACGAAGAGACACACAAACCTGCTGCCTTGTAGGTAGACTGGGGACAGTCAAAGGCTAGGGAAAGCACCCCAAATACATGCTTGTCGAAATCGGATGCACTGAGCCACAGGCTTGACAAAGCAGTGCAACGTGAAACCTGCTGCCTTGTAGGTAGACTGGGGACAGTCAAAGGCTAGGGAAAGCATCCCGAATAAATGCTTGTCGAAATCGGATGTACTGAGCCACAGGCTTGACAAAGCAGTGCAACGTAACTTAATTCATGATGTCACAAATCAAAATTAATCGATATGGTGCTAATCCCGTGAAGTCCCATCAGGCGGTGATAGTGCCGGGCCCCCTGCCTCGAGGGGGTCCACCCATGACTACTGGTGGTCACCTTCCCCTGTGCTGTGGAGTCAAGGCACAGAGGAGTAGGTTAAGAGCTATTGACCAAATACCCCGGACACTCAACATACTACAGTGGAATGCCGAAGGAGTTTACAAGAAGAAAGACTCCCTAACACAGCGTCTTCATAAAGATAGAATAGATGTGGCATGCATTCAAGAGACACACCTCAACGCCAATCACAAATTCTCAGTCAGAGGATATCAGGCCACACGTTTCGACCGCGAAGGACACAAAGGAGGAGTTCTAATACTTACACGAAATACAATACCTTGCAGCGAAGTATCTGTGATCTCTAACAACCAAACGGAAATTATAGGTGTTGATATAATGATAAAGGACGTGAAAATAAGAATCTACAATCTGTATAGCCCAGCAGATAAGGATCTTACACTCTCAAACATGAAAATAACTGACACAAACTGCATTATTGTCGGAGACTTTAATAGCCGTTCAGAAAGATGGGGATACCCAGATACTGACAAAAGAGGAGATGAATTGGAGGACTGGGAAATAGACTCAAATCTCCATCTACTCAACAAAGCGGATGACACACCGAGCTTCTACTCCAGAAGATGGCTTACCACTTCTACTCCAGACTTAGCTTTCTGCACAGGAGACATCCTCCACAAAATTGATCGCCATGTGCTGGACCAATTAGCAGGTAGTGACCACAGACCAATCAAGCTTGAAATGAATATGGAGTATGTTCCACAGGAGCAAAAGCCCTTGCCCCGCTGGAATTACAAACGAGCAGATTGGGACAGATTTGCCATACTAACAGACAAATATTGTGAAAACATAAATACACGATATGGCAACATAAAGCAAATGGTGGAAAGTCTAAACAGAGCAATAATACAGGCAGCCACTGAGTCCATTCCAAGAGGAGCGAGGAAAAATTACAAACCATACTGGACTGAAGAACTACAAAGTTTGGAGGACAAAGTTGAAGATGCCAGGAAGACAGCAGAGAGAGAACAAACAATTGAAGCAAACATCTCTCTCAAAGCCATCTCAGCAAAATATAAAAGAACAGTAAATCAAACAACAAGAGATTGTTGGAGGGAAAAAACAGAAAACCTGAATTTTGACAGGGATGGAAACAAACTATGGAAACTAGTGAAAGCCATGAACAATGAAGGACCTAGAAACAAACAAATAACAATTAAACAAGGAAATGCCTTGCTTACAGGCAAAAAGGCTGCAAATGCACTAATGGAACACTATGCAAATGCAAACCACATTGATATTACAACCGAACAGAAGAAAGCAATCAAAGACAAACAGATACATCATAGAAATAAAGAGACAGCAGCAGAATATATGATGGCAAATCTAACAATGGAAGAAATGGAACAGGCAATGAATACCCTAAAAAAGAAGAAATCACCAGGAAAGGATGGAATCACAAATGAAATGCTAATAGGACTAGGCACCAAGGCAAAGAAGAAACTACTAGCAGTCCTAAATAACAGCTGGAAGAGAGGAATAGTCCCACAGGCATGGAAGGAAGCTATACTAATACCAGTCCCAAAGAAAGGAAAAGACCTGGAAGAACCAAATGGCTATCGACCTATCAGTCTACTTAGCTGTGTAGGAAAATTAATGGAACGCATTATCAATGGCAGGCTAACATGGCATCTGGAAGAAAACAAACTCTTAACACCACACCAAGCAGGATTCAGAAAATACAGATCCACTGAAGATCAAATAACCTATATAGCTCAGGAAATAGAGGATGCCTTCCAAGAGAAAAAGCACACACTAGCAGTCTGGATAGATTTAGAAAAAGCATTTGATAAAGTATGGAAGGAAGGACTGAAAGTAAAACTGCAAAACATGCATGTTTGTGGAAAAATGTATAAATGGATCAGCCACTACCTTGAGAACAGAACTGCCAGGACAAAAGTACAAGGACAAACAAGCAAAATGATGCTGCTGGAGCAAGGTGTCCCCCAAGGAGGAGTTCTTTCACCAACATTATTCCTAGCATATATAAATGACATCACAGAAAATTTTCCAGCCAGAGTACACACATCCTCCTTTGCAGATGACCTAGCCATATGGACATCTGAAGAATATATTAGTACAGCTAACAGCAGAATACAGCAAGCCTTATTAGCGCTAGAGGACTGGTCAAAATCATGGCTAGTGAAGATAAGTGAGGAGAAAACAACATGCACAGTGTTCTCCCTCTCAAATAAAACTCAGCAACCTAAGCTGGTATTGAATGGAAAAATATTGCGCCATGAAGAAAATCCAAATTATCTAGGAGTCACCTTTGATCGTCGCCTGACATGGAAGACACAGGTTGAGAAAAATCGAACAAGAGCAAGGCAGAGAATGGCAATCATGAAAAAGCTTGCTGGTACAACGTGGGGAGCAGATGAGAAAGTTCTCAAGAAGTTATATACTGGACGGGTGAGGCCAGTACTGGAATATGGCATTGCAGCTTGGGCAACAGCAGCTAAGTCAAACTTTAACAAAATAAGTAGAGTCCAAAACCAAGGAATGCGAATCATAACTGGAAGCCTGAAGACAACGCCTATTAATGAACTAGAAAAGATCACTTGTTTACAACCAATGCAGGATAGAAGAGATAGCAGAGCCCAGCAACAAGCAGAAAAATTTAGAAGATTGACAGACCACCCTATGTACAACAGATTTAATGGTTTTGGAAAGGGAAGACTGAAGCGTAGCAACTTTGTAGAAACTGCAAAACGAAGGATTAGGGCAGATCCTATACTTAACATATCAACAGTCAAGCCCATACACAATGCACACAAGTTCCCAGCTTGGAGACAGCAGCAACTGCCTGAGATGATAGAAAACATTCCTGGTATTGAGAAAAAGAACACTCAGCATGAAACCGAAAGAAGAGAAATAACCCTAAACTACATAAAAGAACATTACCCAAGCAGGAATTGGACCCATGCATATACAGATGGATCAGCCAAAAATTCAATAGAGAATGGAGGAGGAGGAATTCTCCTAAATTTAAAAAATGGAGTGAAAAAAACACATTCAATGGCAACTGGAAAATTTTCAAGTAACTTCAAAGCGGAGGTAGAGGCTTTGAAAACTGCAGCAGAAATGCTCCTGATGGAGGAAAATAAAGAGAAGCAAATAGCTATCTTCACAGATGCAAAGTCAGCTGTCTCAATACTCAAGAGCAATAACAGCACAGAACTAACTGACCTAAGAGCAGCACTCCATGGTCTATGCCAGAAATCCAAAAAAGTTGTAATACAGTGGATCCCATCACATTGCAGTATACCTGGAAACGAAGAGGCTGACAGACTGGCAAAAGAGGGCGGACGACTACCACAGCCTGACATAGACATAACCTATAATGAGGCAAAGAGGTTGATAAAAAGCACTTATAGAACCAAATGGGAATCTGAGCATCCAGGCCATCAGAAGGATGATGCATATTACAAACTCGACCGAAGAGAACAAGTAGCAATCTTCAGACTCCGCACAGGACATAACAGGCTGAAATACCACTTGTTCAATAAACTAAAGATAGGAGATACCGATGAATGTAATTGTAGAACTGGAAAAATGACAGCAAAACATTTGCTGCAGGATTGCCCAACGTATGCAGAACAGAGAAAGATATTTTGGCCCACACCTGCTTCATTTGAGGACAAGCTCTATGGAGATATCAACAAGCTCAAGTTGACCGCAGCTTACTTTAACTACATACAGGTTGACATTTAAAGGTGCATGAAGACCCAGAGGCATTGAAAGGTGCCATTGGGAA
>JACEFZ010000919.1:5000-19184 GCA_014155875.1 Cepaea nemoralis
ATAGTTTGGTACATTGTGCTTCAAAAAGGCTTAATAACTACGATCCATGGCGGTGGCGAGTATGGCTGGTAAGGCCAATTCTTGCTGCAAATGTTTGCTCACAGTAGGTGCATGTGAAAACATGGTCATTTCCACCATTTTGCACCATCTTACGTCTCTCACGCTCTGTGTGTGCTTTATCTGCAATCATTTTCTCCATTGTCTTTATTCCATTTCTGATAGTTGCCCTCCATGCAACACGTTCAGCGGCGACGTGCTCCCAATGTGCATTATCAATGCCTGTATCAATCATGTCCCGCTTACACACATCTTTGTATCGTAGTAGAGGCCGACCCTGAGATCTCCTACCCGTCTGTAATTCACCAAAAAAGATGTCCTTTGGTATTCTACCATCATCCATCCTCCTAACGTGTCCTATCCATCTAAGTCTACGAAGACTGAGCATGGAATACACCGTCACACAACCTGATCTTTCCAATACTTCAGTATTTGTGATTTTGTCTTGCCACTTAATACCAAGTATTCTTCGCAGACACCGCATATGAAAGCTGTTTAAACTTTCTCTTGGCGTGAGTAAGTTGTCCAGGTTTCACTGCCATAAAGAAGAGTACTAAGGACACAGGCTTGGTAGACGAGGACTTTTGTTTTGGCAGTAAGCTTCCTGTTCTCCCAGACTCTTTTTGCTAACATGTTCATTGTTGTTGCTGCCTTGCCAATCCTGATGTTGATTTCCTGATCGAGGGATAATTTGCTATTTACCTCTGATCCTAGATATGTAAAATGGTCTACTATCTCCAGTTCGGCGTCGTCAATAAAGATTGATGGTACACCGTGTGCACCTTGTGACATAATCTGTGTCTTCTTTTTGTTAATTGTTAAACCAAATTCAGAACAAGCATTGGAGAATGCAGATAGTAGATGTTGTAATTCTTCCTCAGAGTGGGTCGTAATCGCAGCATCATCCGCAAAAAGCAACTCTCTGATTAGTACCCTGCTAATTTTGGTCTTGGCCTTCAATCTCTGAGCATTATAGAGGCCACCATCTGAGCGTGAGTGAATGTATATACCGTCATCATGATCACGAAAGGCATATTTCAGTAGAAGTGAAAAGTATATCCCAAAGAGGGTGGGGGCTAGTACACAACCTTGCTTAACTCCACTCTTGATTTCAAACTCTTCTGAAGTTGAGCCATCAAACTTGATTATACCCTTCATGCCTGTGTGGAACGATTCCACAATGGACAGAAGAGTTGGTGGGCAGCCAATCTTCTTTAGTGCTTTGAACAGACCCTCACGACTGACCAAATCGAATGCCTTTGTGAGGTCGATGAAGGCAATAAACAGTGGCTGATTTTGTTCCCGGCATTTTTCTTGCATCTGTCGCAATGAGAATATCATATCAATGGTAGACCGGTTCTGACGGAAGCCGCACTGTGATTCGGGGTAGACTTGATCTCCCAGGACTTGAAGTCTACGCAGGACAATTCTGGCAAATACTTTCCCAACAATACACAGAAGTGAGATACCCCTATAGTTGTTGCAGTCGGTCCGATCTCCCTTGTTCTTGTACAGCGTTATGATGTTTGAATCTTTGAAATCCTGTGGGACTTGTCCTTCTCGCCAGCATAGCTCTATTAGCTGGTGGATCTGTAGAGCGAGTGTGTCTTGCCCACTCCTGATTACCTCTATTGGAATCCCATCCTTACCTGGAGCCTTGCCAGATGCAAGCTCATTTATAGCACACTTAACTTCTGTTATAGTGGGAAGTGTGTCCAGGTGGTCAAGAGTTGGCAGGGCCTCTATGGCGTTGAGGGCATCATCCGCTAGCTTGGTCTCACTTGAGTAAAGCTCTAAATAGTGCTCGACCCATCTATCCATCTGCTGTTTCTTATCAGTGATGATTTCTCCAGTCAAGGTTTTCAGCGGTGCACTTCTTTTGATCATTGGACCACAGGCTTTCTTTATCCCTTCATACATGCTTCTGATGTTTCCCTTATCACTTGCGATTTGAATGGACTCACATAACTTGATCCAATAGTCATTCGCACACTGCCTGGCAGCCTTTTGTACATCCTTCCTCGCTTGCTTCAGCTCACTCAGAGTGTTACGCGTTGGTCTTTCCTTGTTTCTTAAGAGAGCTATCTTCTTTTTATCAATCAAGGGCTGCAGTATCTGGCTGTTTGCCGCAAACCAGTCCTGCCTCTTATGATCCACAGTGCCGTAAACCCCTACCGCTGTTTTATAAATAGTTTCCTTAAGTTTACTCCATTTATCATTTACTATACAATTTTCTGATGTATCATTGAAAGCGTCTTCAAGTTGCTGTTGAAATTCAAAGCACTTTCCAGGATCGTGAGTGTTAATAATATTAATCCTGGGGCTAGACTTGTGTTTAGCTGTGTAGATTCTCTTTGGTCTCAGTCTAACCCTTGCAACAACCAAAGAATGATCTGTATCACAGTCAGCACTGTGGTAACTTCGAGTTAATGATGTATGGTTCAGATGTTGTCTCCGTGTGATAATGAAGTCCAGCTGATGCCAATGGCCGGATCTTGGATGTTTCCATGTGACCTTATGCATCTCTTTTGTTTTAAAAAAAGGAGTTTGTAATACATAGGTCATTTCTAGTGCAATGCTCCACAGCCTTTGCCCATTATCATTTATGCGACCGATGTTGTATTTTCCAAGGCACACTGGCCATGAACTCGAGTCCTTGCCCACACGAGCATTGAAATCACCGAGCATATAAATGTAGTCGGATTTTGGAACTGCCTTGATCGCAGAGTCTAGCTGCTCATAGAACGTATCCTTCACATCATCAGAGGAAGCGAGTGTCGGTGCATATGCAGTGAGAATGGTGGCAAATCCACAAGAGGTTGCCAAGCGCAGTGATAATAATCTTTCATTACCTCCAGCTGGGATATCAATCATTCCCAGTAGCGAATTCTTCACTGCAAAGCCCACACCATGTTGCCTTTTTTCTGCCTGCCCTCTTCCCTTCCAAAAAAAGGTGTAATTGTTCTCCCTGAGTGACCCTTCCTCAGCGAGGCGAGTCTCCTGCAGGCCAGCAATATCAATGTTAAGACGATTGAGTTCAGCATCAATCACAGCCGTTTTTCTCACATCGTCAATATTTGTCAAGTCAGTGGAAAATCCTGGACACATGGTTCTCACGTTCCAGGTTGCAAGCCGTAGCTTGAGGTTTCTATTATTCTTTTTATTAATACCTGGTGCATTGGTTTTACAGCCTGCGATTCAGATTTTGTCCTAGCCCCAAGCACCCATTGAAGCAGGCAGGCTGTGGCGGATCAGCACCCAATTGGCCGGGGGCTGCCCAGCTTGAGGCGGGCGGTAGCTGATCAGTGACACCTGTAGGTGTCTCCCACCGTCAGAGGCAACGCGTGGCGCCCCATGTCTACGCCAACTGACAAGGACTTATAACCCGTAACAGTTGCCTCTCGCTTTGATTCCGAGACCGGTTAAGACCAGGGATGGAGTTATTGCCTCTCCATGGCACAAATCCTGGGCTAAAATAAAGAAACCATGTGTTGCCCATGCAGCATAATCCCTCTCTCGGCCTGCCTAGTTCATTCCAGAGGAAAGTTAACACCTATACATCTGGAACAAGACAAGCTGCAGAAGCTGCCGGATCAGCAAAGCAATGCTCTAACTGTCCGCCTGTCGGAGCTTCGATCCTAGACCAGCTGCCAACCAAGGCTTAGGGCCTGGTCTGCCCTGCCATGACTTATTTTGTCGTTGGGTTGCATTTCCTCGCACCAGGATAAGGCTAGTACCCTCCCAATTGCGCTCTTCCGCCCGAAGCCGTTGGCACAATGTGGGGTGTCGGGTTTGGTAAGCGGCGCCCAACATTCGGCGCTGACAGAAAGCAGGTAGTACCGTCTACTGTCATACGGTAGCTCAGCCATATCTGACTAAGACCTGACTTATAGTACCAGTAGCAATCTGATTATATGTCCGTCTCGTCTTTCCTCTGAGCGTTTATCGTCGGCCAAGTCCCCTCGTCACCCCTCGCTGTCGCATTCTTGCCAGACCATGGTGATCCATTTACTCCTTCGAGGTGTACACATGCTCCAACAAGGTAGCAACCACATCTGCTTTGTCATGCATCAATACTCCACCAAGTTTTGCCGAGCCAGCCAATCTGTCCGCCAGTTCATTCCCCAGCACACCAGCATTTGGACAGAAGGATAATATATCGCGATATTAAGGTCATAGTACTATTTGTTTCGTTTCGCTATATCATTGCTCAGAGAATGGAAATTGACATTATGAGACTTGTTCATTTGACTGTGTACCATGTCTGATCCAAACCTACCTTTTATTCGGCACCGAATCAGTTGACTGTACTTCTACCCGTATAAGAAGGCACATCACAAACGAAAGTCATTTTTCAGAAAGAACGAAGAAGGAATCCTCCCTTAGTCACATTATGTCTGGTAATCGGAGATAAGACTGCACGTTCTTTCGTCACTTCCTCCTCAAATCCAAGCTGACAGTCAAAATAGTGAAGTTAACCCACAAGTCTTCAATGACATAGAAGCAACTTAGCAAGCTAAGCAAGCTGGTTCCAAACAAGCCACAAATATCACCATAGTCTGGTCTCCATACCAATGGACGACAGTTAATCTGTAGTACAAACGCTGCAGCAATGAGTTAAGATGAGTCAAGAACCGACATCGTAGCCCTCGGGGCATTCTCATACGGGATTCGTCCTCATCTTCAACAACCAGCGAAGAGTCCAAATACTAATGGTACCAGTACCAACGTGAGTATTTGTCCGTCTGTCCTTTCCTCGGAATCCCGAGTGTCGAGCAGATCATCTGGTGATTCTTGAAGTGATGCAATCTGCGTGTACTTGATCATGGCATTAGAAGGCTGTGGTGACCTACTCTTTTACTCAGCATAATTGTGTTTATTTAAAAAAAAAAAAAACACCTCTGGAAACCACTCCAGGAGGGTAGGCGGAATTAACAGATTATGTGCCAGACACAAAGTAGGTTTGGACCAAACCATGATAGAAGGCGGAAGATGGTAAGTATGGGGGTGTCCATTATTAAAAGTTGTTAATATGGTAACAGACATGGTGCATTATAACGTAATTACAACATTTCACCGATATATTAACCCGTGGCAGATATGGGACATCGATTAAGACGACACATCATCCCATGGCACTTAATCAGTTAAAGACGATACACACGGAGGAAAATGTAACCGCCCTGAGACCTAGGAACACGGAACTGCAGCGTTGTTAAGCCCGTATACTGACACATGGATATCAACAGGTTTTCGTTACAAGTAATGAATGTGTCTCGAGGCAGTTTTGTCTATGAGTCTGTGATGTAATAGGGACATCACATTTTGTAGGCCCGAATGACCGAGGAACAGCTGGCCAGTCTTTCTCTCAAGTAGCGGATGACAAGCGTGGGAGTCAAAACATTAACTCGATAACACGACTACTGATTCGGTTGAGGATAAACTATAAAATGCGCATTGCTAATGAAAGGGAAATAACATATATTAAGTATCCTTTGAAACAGTTATGCACCAGTTGTCTGTGATTAGTTTCATGGTTAGAATGGCTGCATTATTAGGAAAAAGACAAATACATAGTATAAAAGGGATGACTAATATATATATAATATATATATATATATATATATATATATATATATATATATATATATATATATATATATATATATATATATATATATATATATAAATAAATAAGACGTTACAGATAAACGACTTTTTTCAGAATTGAATAGAAACACAATATAACTTGGGAAGGAATAGTGGGTCGCATAGAGGCACAGACGGATAGATACGTATAGGTTGGTAGGTATGTAGGTAGCTAGCTAGCTAGATATATAGATAGATAGGTAGGTAGTAAGTAGGTAGCTAGATAGATAGATAGATAGATAGATAGGTAGGTAGGTAGGTAGGTAGCTAGATAGATAGGTAAGGAGGTAGGTAGATATATAGATAGATAGGTAGGTAGGTAGGTAGCTAGATAGATAGATAGATAGATAGATAGATAGATAGATAGATAGATAGATAGATAGATAGATAGATACGAACGAACGAACGAACGAACATACTTTATTTTCAAAGGGTAACAAATTGGGCACGCAGGCCCGTCTTACATTCGGCCCTTCCAATCACTCATCTTTCTTTCATCAACAGAGCATAGGAAAAAAACATTGTCACATGAATTTTATAAACATAAACAATGCATATTACTATGTTATGAGACACATCCACCACCAACCCACACATCCCCCATTCACTCCAACTCCCCCACCCAACCACACACACATACAATACATTCCCCCACCCATCCACCACATCCCTACACCTACACATCTCCCCACCCACACACACCTCTCACCCACCACACATCCCATCCACCCACACCCCAAGCACACATACATTCAATAACCCACACATCCCCCATCTACACACATCTCCCCACCCACTCACATATCCTCTACCCGTCCCATTTCCCACCAACAATCACTCAACCAATACCCTCCTCCACCCACACAACTCCAACCACCCAGCCAAACACATATTCCTCAGCCACACACACATCTCCCCGTCAACTCACATATTCCACACCTACCCACACACAAATTCCGCACTCACCCACATAATCTCCCATCTCCCCCAGCCCACTCACAGATCCTGAGCCCACACCTACAAACATCCCCCACCATCTCCTACCTTGCAGACACTCACCCACCCACATATCCTCTACCCACCCACACATCCTCTATCCACCCATCCCCCAACCAAACATCCCTTAACCACACACCCTTACTCATATACAATCACCCACCCACACATCCTCTACCCAACAACACATCCTCCATCCACTCATTCCCCCAGCCACACATCCCTTAACCACACACCCCTACCCATATAAACACACATCCCCACCCACACACAATCTCCCCACCCATACAAACATCCCTCCACAACATCCCCACCCACCAACACATTCCCCATTCACAAACACACACCTCCCATCCACGCACACACAAACCACACACACATCCCCAACCCATACATTAATCCCCTCACACATCCCTAGACACACGTAGTTATCCCTCAACCACTAACACCCACACATCCCTTACCCACTCATCAACACATACATCTCCTATCTACCCACCCACACTCACACATCCCAACCACCCATCTAAGCACACATCCCCACCCTCACACACATCCTTCACCCACCCGCAAACCCAACCCCACCTTCACCCACCCACACAAACATCATTTATCCACACCCAGCTCCCCTCCCACACAACACCACACCCACACACATCCCAATGACACATCTCACACACACATCTATCCACACATCTCCTACCCATCCACACATCCCCCAACTACAATCACCCTCACTACCCACACATACATCCTCCATCCAGCCACACATACCCCACCCAGCCAGACATATCCCCCACCCACACACACATCTCCAAATCCATCACCCACACCCATCACGCACCCCTCCCCCAACCCACACACATCCCCCACACACATTCACCCACACATCTCTCACTCACACACACTCCCCACCCATCCACCCAAACATCCACACCCATACACATCCCTCACCAACACACATATCCCCAAACCCACAACTACCCCCACCTGCACACATCTCCCACCCACCACATATCCCACACCCACGTACCCCCACCCATCCCATAATCCACCATCAATCATCCACCAACACATCCTCCTCCACCCACTCACCCACAACCACCTAGACAAACACACATCCCCACCCACAAACACATCTCCCCATACACCCATACATCTCGCACGCATCCACACACAAATCCCCACCCACCCTCACACAAATCCCCCACCCACCCACACAATCCCACCCCGCCCACCCACACATCCTGAGCCCACCCACACACATCACGAATCCACCCACACACACATCCCCCTCCCCCAACCTACTATTATGATCAAACTCCCACACTTTACACACACATACAGTGACGATTGTCGTGAGCATTGTCGCAAAATTATAAAGAAAATGGAGAAAAATTGTACATATACATTTTGTAACTTAAAAATTAGTGATGTAATTCAACTCTCTCTCTCTCTCTCTCTCTCTCTCTCTCTCTCTCTCTCTCTCTCTCTCTCTCTCTCTCTCACTCACATTACAGTAATGTTATATTATACATGATAAAATCAAGTGTCATACATACAAAATGATAATGTGAAAGATGAAAATACACAAAAAATATGGAATGGCATGTTACGGGACATGCGAGCACTCAATTCTCTCTCTCTCTCTCTCTCTCTCTCTCTTCTCTCCTCTCTTCTCTCTTCTCTCTCTCTCTCTCTCACACACACACAGGCACATACACATTCTCCCCCCCCCCCACCCCCATACACACAACACACACACACACACACAACCACACACACATATCCCTCACATACACACCCATACATACATCCTCACATCTAGACAAATACATGATGCCTCAAATGATCACTGAAACTAAAAAGAACAAACTCAAATACACTTTACACACAATTGAGACACTGACGATTGTCGTGAGAATTCTCGCAATTGCAAGAAGTGGAGAAAAAATTGTACATATACATTATGTAGCGTAAAAATTAGTGATGCAATTCAACTCTCTCTTTTTTCTCTCTCCCTCTCTCTCTCTTGCTCTCTCTCTCTTGCTCTCTCTCTCTTGCGTTCTCTCTCTCTCTCTCTCTCTCTCTCCTCTCTCTCTCTCTCTCTCTCTCTCTCTCACACACACTAACTCTCTCACTCACATCACAGTAATGTTATATTATACATGATAAAATCAAGTGGCATACAGAATGATAAGATAAGAATTAAAAAAAAAAAAAATATGGAATGGCATGTTACAGGACAATCAGGTGGCATTAAACAATACCTCGTAATATGAAAGATGGGAATACATAAAAAATATGGAATAGCATGTTAGATGACATGCGTGGGCTCAACTCTCTCTCTCTCTCTCTCTCTTCTCTCTCACACACATGTACATACACACACCCACACACATCATACCCACGCAATACACACACCTGCACACATCCATATACTTACTCACACGTACTCACATAACACCCGAATATACACTCCCTCGCATACACTGCATGCATGCACACTTAAACATACAAAGATATACAATACATACACGAGCACACACACACACTCATCCATACACACATACATACACGCACATGCATATAAACGCATATAAACACATGAACGCACACCTTAACACACGTACAGACATACACACAGAGGCACACACAGATTCACACATGTACACACATATACACCCATACACACATCCAGACATGCACACACATACATCACACTTTCTCATGCACTCTCTCATTCACCCACGCTCTCTCTTTTACACACTCACTCATCTCACACTCACTCATTCGCGCACATACACGCATACCCACAAATTCTCTCTCACTAACTCACGCTCCCTTACTCACTCATTTACTCGATGACTCTCTAACTCACACACTTTCACACTCTATCCCACAGACAGGCAGACACACAACACACCCACTCTCTCAGATTCACTCATTCTCTAACTAAATCTCTCACACATATGTCCACACACTCACTCACTTTTACACTCACTCAGGCACACGCGCATGCATACTCTCTCACTCTCACTCATACTAATTCTTCCACTCACACTCTTTCTCACTCACTCTCTCACCCACTGTCTCGTTCACACACATACAGTGAAGAATGATAGTGGAAAAATGATACTAGTAGGTGACTTATGGAGGCATATTGTCGGTATGAAGTAAGTATTGAAAGAGTTTTCGGTTGAATGTGTAGGGACTCATTGGTGTTTTCAGTTCTGGTGGAAGGTTATTCCACAAGTGAGCACCAGAATATGCGAAACAAGTTTTGTATAAGTCCAATCTAGGCTTAGGAAGCTGTAATAAATTTAAGCGCTTACTGTTCATTGCATTAGATTGAATTAACGGTAGAAGATACTCTGGGGTATTTTCAGATATAATTTTATTCACTAATTTGGCTTTGTTAAAAAGGAAGCGCTTTTGAAGTGGTAGAAGTCTTAGATGGCTGTATAATTTATTACTTTCAACGTGCTTTATGCTAGAAACTAGACGTATAGCGCGGTTTTGAAGCGAACACAATCGTTTCATATTAGATTTAGGGCAGCCATCCCAGACTGTGGAACAATAATCGAGAGGTGATTGGATATAGGATGCATAGAATATTTTACGTGTGCTTTCATCCAAAAAGTGTTGAATTTTAGCAAGTTGGTAAACTTTTTGTGCTAATCTCTTGGTAAGGGCGTGAACATGAGGGCTCCAGTTTAAATGTCTGTCAATTAAAAGACCTAATGTTTTATGTTCATTTACATTAATTATAGGTAACGTGTCCACGTGGAGCTCGAGCGGTGTCCCAGTTATGGCTAGGGTCTGTAGTTTTTGTCTGGTCGTTATTAGCATGGATTTGGTTTTGTCGATGTTAATTAACATGCGATTTTCATTGCTCCATGTACTAAGGTTGTCAAGTTCGTTTTGTAAAGAGCTCTCTAAGTCACAAAGGCTCTCTTGACTTGTATAAATAGTGCAGTCGTCCGCAAATAGATCACACGAAGTATTGAGGTATAAAGGAAGATCGTTAATATACACTGCAAACAGCAGCGGACCTAGTATTGAGCCCTGAGGCACCCCAAAATTAAGTTGTGTGGGTCTTGATAGACAGTTATTGAAGGACACTACTTGTTGTCTGTCTGATAAAAATGACGTAATTAGGTTCACCATATTGGTGCTAGTCTTCATGTGTTTTAATTTGTTTTAATTTTGCAGGTAGGTAAGTAGGTAAGTAGGTAGCTAGCTAGCTAGCTAGACAGATAGATAGATATATAGATAGATAGATAGATAGATACATACATACATAGATAGATAAGTAGGTATGTAGATATGTATGTATGTTGGTAGGTAGGTAGGCAGCTAGATAGATAGATAGATAGGTAGGTAGGTAGTTAGGTAGGTAGGTAGGTAGATAGATAGATAGATAGATAGATAGATAGATAGATAGACAGATAGATAGATATATAGATAGATAGATAGATAGATAGGTAGATAGATAGATAGATAGGTAGGTAGGTAGGTAGGTAGATAGATAGATATATAGATAGATAGATAGATAGGTAGGTAGGTAGATATATAGATAGATAGGTAGGTAGGTAGGTAGGTAGGTAGATAGATAGACAGATAGATAGATAGGTAGGTAGGTAGGTAGGTAGATAAATAGATATGTAGATAGCTAGATAGATAGATAGATAGATAGATAGGTAAATAGGTAGGTAGGTAGCTAGCTAGATATATAGATAGATAGATAGATAGATAGATAGATAGATAGATAGATAGATAGATAGATAGATAGATAGATAGATAGATAGATAGATAGATGAGTGACTAGATGGATAGATAGATGATTGTCGAAAATGAGGAGGGAGAACGGGATTGTCCGGAGTGCTGTAATGTCGGTTCCTGACACATCCCGAGGTATAGAGTAATGGATTGATAGACAGACAGGCAAATAAACACACACACACACACATACACACACACACACACACACATGGATAGTCAGTTAGACGAAAGGATGGGTAGACGGACGAATGGACGGACGGATGAACTGACCGACAGACAGATAGTCAGACAGACAGTCAATATTATAAAGAAGAAAGCTTGCTTGCAGACATGGCTTGGATTTCGACAAATCGGCTTTCAAACTATATTTATTACTTTGACATTTCAGCTTCAAAAATAGATTTAAGTCATGCATATACAATTTCTTAAATCCCATTCGGCACAATTAATTTATAGAAGACCTACACATAATTCCACGAAATGCAATTACTTCTGCAAAACCTGTACATAATTCCATAAAATCAAACTACATTTCATGACATTTTCTAACGTAGAATGTATGAATTATTTAAAAAAACGTACACAAGAAGAACAACATTATGAAATCACAAACTGCAACAGTTTGTACACTGGACGCATAAGAGTTGCTTTGCGAGATTAAGTCCCTGTAGAATTTCGCTGATGCTCTGGGAATTCGCGTCTTGTTGGGACTGGCCAAGTCAACGTAGTGTAATCCAAACTTCAAGTTATAGCCAGCTGACCACTCCAGGTTGTCCATCAGCGACCAGGCGGTGTAGCCATTCACACGGACACCATCAAGTTTAATGGCTGGCATGAAGAGAATCCATTAAACGACATGTCAGGTCATTTATTGTCACAATTTTATATTACGAGTACATTGTTACATTATACAGTACATAGCAGGCAACGAGAGACCAAACATTAGACGTTTAACGACAATATTAAAGACAATATTAACGACAATATTAACAATAATACAAAGACGAGAAATATTACAAATGGTGTCCCTGATGGTGACACTGATAGTAAGTTAGTTGCACATCCTTTACAAGACGTTGCAACCAACCCCAGCATTTTTGACTGTTCGTGATTTCTTGGCAAATTCACGTTCAGTAGTTTGCCATTGCTTTCTGAACGACCGGTACTCACACCTTTGTATGGGAAAACAACGCAAGGCGGTCTGCTGCCAAATCGACCGCAGCTGTGTTTCGAACGCGGTATGT
Source organism: Cepaea nemoralis (assembly GCA_014155875.1). Lineage (NCBI taxonomy): Eukaryota > Metazoa > Mollusca > Gastropoda > Stylommatophora > Helicidae > Cepaea > Cepaea nemoralis. The sequence goes on from JACEFZ010000919.1 coordinate 17,732, forward strand.
GGGATTTCGAATTACTTCCGTAACTTCTTCGCCACAGAGAGGGTAACAGGGAAAGTTAATCCACATGCAAAAATTAGGAGAGTGCACTCCCCTAGAAGTGGCAACTACTGGGTATGGTGGCATGTTGGTGGACTACGCTCGAGTTGCGGACAGTGGATATCAACATACAAATGGCCAGCATGGCCGAATGGATATGAGCGCTCGTTCTTAAACTTCCGATGTGCTGATGCCGGGGTAGCGGGTTTAGCCTCTACACCGGTCATTTGGACTAACATGTTGACTTCTCGTCATTGACTTCATCATCATCATCATCATCATCATCATCATCATCATCATCATCATCATCATCATCATCATCATCATCATCATCATCATCATCAAGTGCCCTGCCGGCTGGCGTATTCGTTCATGACTCTCCACAGATCTTGTTCTGGATCAACTCTGCTGATGATACTCCTCCATGCCACCGTCTCAATCCATCCAGCATCATTTCTCTTGGTCTGCCTCTGTCTCTCTTGCCCTCGATCTTTCCAGTTGTCACGGTGTTCTCCAATACCTCTCTTCTCATCACATGACCAAAGAAAGCTGTTTGTCTCTTTCTCATTGTTGTATATAATGTTTTAGTTTCATTAGCCTCTCTCAGACAATTGTTGGTAGTCACTCTGGCAGTCCAGGGAATTCGCAACATTCGTCTCAGGAACCACATTACTTTTGCTTCTAAGTTCTTCCTAATTTGTTGGCTGAGTCATTAACTTGGGGACGTAAATTACAAGTACCTCTGAAGAATGAGTGGGTTCGCCTAATGGCGAGGGACACTGGTAATAGAGAAAACTAATCCCACATGCAAAAATCTGGCCGTGCACCAAAATAGTTGTACATTTTTACTACGCTTGGGTCAAAATTCACACAACACACACACGACAGCAGACAGACACACACAACCCCACCACACCACACACCACACACACACACCCACACACAGCCGCCACAGATGTCCCATCTGGGGAATGTTTGCATTCATTATTCATGGTGGTTATCATTCCAATCAAAATTTTTAGTCGTCAGGTGTCTAGTTAAATGAAAAAACAAAAATTCTTAATCGACTATTCTCAAGACTAAGTTTCAGTCAACAAGTGTAAATCGAGTTTTTTAATCGATATGTCTAAAATCGACAAGTCCCCTTATCGAGTTCAGAGTTTTGGCAAGTCTGTAGTTTGCTTCTTTATAATAACAATTCAAACTCACCAAGGAGCATCTTTCTCCCAGGCCATGCTGGTGTGGTGGGAAAACAAAAAGGCGGTCGATTGCCTGAGTTGGGACCATTAAATGGTGTAATAAGCATGACACGGCAGATGTGGTCAGAACTTTTTGGTCGTGTGCAAGGAGTGGGCGCAGATAAATCATCATAGCCCGGAGGGGAAAGGAGCGGCAGGAGGATCTGGTCGGCAATCAG
>JACEFZ010000920.1:0-15000 GCA_014155875.1 Cepaea nemoralis
CCTTTTTCCCCATTTCTAATTTTGGTTTTGAAATTATGTCTCTTAAGAAGATTTTTTTGTATAGTTAGGGTTGGGTTAGGGTTATTTGATTTATACTTAGGTTTGGGGTTGGGGTTATTGATGTAAAATTTAGGTTAGGGTTAGTAAAAAAAGAGTTTTTGTGTTTGATGTCTTTCGGGTAGCCCAAAGGAATGCAACTCTTTCTTTCTCAATAACCCAAGTTTCTGTTTTTTTTTTTCCAAGTTTTTCCTGGGGGAAAGTCGATGACCATATTCGTTGTCTGTTTTGCCTAGTAGGTTAGGGGTATTTTATTTATCTCCAGGGGGGTTGGGAAAAAATTGCTTAGTCAGCAAAAAATCATTTGTTCTTTTAAATAAAAGAGAATGTTACGGGTTTTTGGTATGAATTTTTGAAAGTGGGTTAGCCCATGTGGAAATTTTTTATTAAAGGGTTTCAATGTTTTTTTCCCCCTTTTGGGGCAAACAATGTTCATACATTTTATAATTTTGGGCCGGACATTATAAGTTTGATCGATATTTTTCCTATTTGGCTAACTGTTTTCCTACTTCCCCAAAAATATTTGTCACATTTGACGAACAATTTTCCTACTTTTCTAATTTGGTCGGGGTATTTCCTTTTTTGGTCCCCTTTTTTTAAATTTAATTTGGTTCCCTTTTTTCCTATTTTTTATAATGTTAGTCGAGAATTTTATTATTTTGACCAACTTTTTGGGGTCAGTTTGGCTAACAATTTTTCCTACATTTTAATAAGTTGGTGGGAGATATTTCTGTATTTGGCCACTTTTTATGTTTGACTACCTTTTTTTTCCTTTTTTTCTTTTTACATTTGGGTTGAGATATTTCTTTTTTTGACCCCCGGGGTTTTTATAAGTTTGGCAAACCCAATTTTACTTTTACTTTATACGTCGGGTCGATATATTTCTATATTTGGCCAACATTTTAAAAATTTTTGGCAAATTTTTTTTTTCTTATTTGACGGTTGAGTGGAACTAGAACCTGTACTTTTTGTCAATGTGAAAAAAGTGGTATGAGTGACCATTGAAAAAAAACCAAAAATATTAGCTTTGGAACTAGGGTTTTTGCGGAAAGAGCAAAAACCCCCCCTTTTGGGCCGGCAGAAGAATTAATGAAAGTGTAAAAGTCTGCCTGAAAGCGATAACTTTGCTGGTCAGGAAAAGCGGGTACTGATATGGGCTGTTATATGAGAAGCCTAAGCTGATCCGGGGACCCTTTTTGTGGTTTACAGGGGAATTTACAGGTGATAAAAATAGCTTTAAAAACTCGTCGGGGTATGACCGATAGGGTGTTTTGGGAAAAAGGTACACCCCCCCAACTGGCCCCCCGGTGCTCCCCATCTCTTTCCCCTATGTCTATGAAACGGGTTTTTTTGAATACTGTGAGACTTATTAAGTTGTGTATTTATATTCGAAAATGCCTTTTTGGTGGTTATAGAGGCCCCGGGGAGTAGTAGTTTCCGGGGTTTTTAAATGTTTCTTGGTGACCCCCATGACGACGGGAAATAGAAAAGCGAGAGAATGACCCCCTTTTAAACCTCCACGCCCTGTGACGAGGGTGCAGAATCACTCCCGTACATGGTGGTCATCACGAATTAGGTCCCCTGGTTCGATCGCCAACATAATACCGTTGTTTTTTTTTTCTGTAGTATCCCTCTTAACCACGTGTCTCGGCTGTATCCATACGCATGTGACAGATACAACGCCCTCTTTGCCCGGATGTAGCCGTTTCCCACAGGTCCATATACATTGTGGTAATACATGTCTATCTTGTGAGATGTTGGTTTACTTCTACCACACTAATACATACGAGTAGAGGCATGGAGCTTGAAATGGGGAAACGGTAGCCGTGAGCATAAAAGGAAAGAAAAAAATGTCTGATAGGAGGTGGCTTTAAAGCGTTGGAACAAGAATCGCTGTGATGAAGGTTGTCTTTTGCAATTGGAAAACATACTGACTAATATAAAGTTGACAACTGTAATGAGAAATAAAAGGAGTGTTTAAGTACTTACATAGAACCCGTACTTTTGTATGACTGTGAAGCGAGGTCAGAGAGCAGACAAGCTGAATTACCTCTAATGCCAGTGGCGTTGTGGATTCTGAGACATAGTTTTTAAAAAGTTCACTAGACAACCGCATGAAACTCCCTCCAAATACTACAAGGTAACATGACAAAACATACAACGTAGCAGACACATAGATACTATACCAGCTCTGTAAGGCAACATACTTTGATAATGTAGACATACCGGCCGCTTTCTAATAATACTGCACACATCTATAAGCAGTGGTAAACCCGTATACACAGATACACGATACTTTCCTAAAGTAGACTCTAGCCATGTTCGCAGTGCAGCTATATAGAGGCATGGCTGAGTTGATGTGAAATATTTTTGGTTATTTTTACACCCGGATGTAATAGGCGACAAGTCACAACACAGCTACGATGCGCTGACAAGGGTGCCCTTATCAACTTCACATACTGGTCAATCTATATACACCACCCAATAACATAGTACACCATCCGTCTTCAAGCCACAAGCGTTTTCAATGTCACAAGAATAACGAAGTACTGATATTTAAGATCAGAGTGCACATGCTGATACTGTTTGTGATATCTCCTACTCATACCACCTGTTTTAACTAAATAAGGACACATACACCTAACCTATAATCTCCAATCGGCAATTATGAGAAAAATCGAGGGTAGTGTTATTGATTTTTATTGGATGGTCCGACAATAGGTGTTAATCTTTTAATCCCCTTCCAACCTTTATATGAACATTTATTAATATCGCGAACTATTTGCAATGGCGGAGATATAAGAAATATTATTAACCTGACTTGGTCATTACGATGACGATAATCCCCTGGATTAGCCGTTATGAGAATAAGTATTGATTTTTGGCAACAGCTGTTGAGGTCATATTCTGAATGTTAAGTTAGCTTATATTTTGTGACTCGTAGGTACAATGGTGAAATCTGCTGCCTGTGTTTTTCATCAGCGGTGGGACTTGTGGCCGCGACGACACCCACACCTTGATGACTGAAAATCTTACCCACGACAAAGTTCCGAGATTCGAACCTGTTACTTCCACGGTGTCTGGGGTACCCCCTAAAACATACTCCGCAACCAGCACACCACCTCTACTTTTCTAAACATAACCGGGTTAATAACAACCGAGCTCGAAATCACAACTAAGTAACCAAATATTATCAATATTTCTTCTACCACTAGACCACCCCACTGGGATTCGAACCCGATGATAGTGTTTGGAAGCGTTTATCTAGTTACACATCCACTCACCCCACCCCTTAACAACGAATATCACAAAGTCATACCCACTAAAACCATCGACCATCTTTACACTTTCAAAGTTTTCATTTGAAGAGGTGTAACCGGTATGCTGATAGTATTTAAGGCCCAACCACTATAGATAATATAACAAACAGTCGACCCCTTTACAATAGACATATAATGAAAATATCCTTGGTCTTCTGACGACCGACGCCGAAATTATACGTTGAATGTGTCGGTGGTATACCTCCACGCCTATATTTACCCACTTCTCCACTCGATCACCCTGGCTCTTACCAAGGAGCGGGCGTAATTATCCAACCAATCCGCCCCTCGCCCACCTCTTAACAAGGATCAGAAGCAGTTATTTAGCTATTTGTACACTCACCAACCCCTTGACAACGACCTGGAGCCTTTATCTAGCACCTCCTCTGTCTCTTAGCAAGGAACCGACGCATTTACTTAGCCACTTCGCAACTCGCCCATCCCTTTAAATTGTTCGGAAGCTGTTATATAGGTACATCACCACTCACCAACCCCTTAACAACGAATACCACGAAGCCACGCCCCCTTACAACCGTTACTACATGCCATCTTTACCTTTTTAAGGTTTTCATTTGAAGAGGTGTAATCTATATGATGATAGTTTTATAAGCCACTACGACCCACTACAGATCATATACACGCCATATATACCTTTTTACTTATTATAATTTTCATATGACACCCGGCGCGGTTCGAGACTTCGACCCACCTAACCCCACCACAATACTCGTCAATAACCGGACTAGTGATCACTCAGCAATGACTGGCCACTTGGGTACTAAAAGACATTGTTTTACTGGGGTCGACCGCTCCACGCGACCGATCGGCCGCGCTTGCTCCTGCGCCCGCCGCCGCGCGCCCCTGGTTGTTGTTTATTTATTTATGTTTTTTATTTATTTTTTACAATTAGTTAAAATATTATACACACAGTTATCTGCTCTTAGAAAAACACGTCTTTTATTAGAATTATCGCCCCTTACATATGACCTAAATACCCTACCCTACCCTACCCTACTCAACCCAACCCAGCTCCGAGACCGAAAAGGATTGGGGTCAATCCTTAGAGGTCAATCCTGATTTCCTAATCAAATAGGACGTAACCTACTACTTACTGGTCATTTGTCCTTGATGATAACACCTGTGGAGTGTAGAGTGTGCGGGTAATTTGTCCTTGATGATAACACCTGGTGGAGTGTCGAATGTACGGGTCATTTGTCCTTTATAATAAAACATGGTGCAGTGTCGAATGTACAGGTCATTTATCCCTTATGATAACACATGGTGCAGTGTCGAATGTACGGGTCATTTATCCCTGATGATAACACATGGTGCAGTGTCGAATGTACAGGTCATTTATACTTGATGATAACACATGGTGCAGTGTCGAATGTACGGGTAATTTACCCCTGATGATAACACATGGTGCAGTGTCGAATGTACAGGTCATTTATCCCTGATGATAACACACGGTGCAGTGTCGAATGTACAGGTCATTTATCCCTGATGATAACACACGGTGCAGTGTCGAATGTACAGGTCATTTATCCCTGATGATAACACACGGTGCAGTGTCGAATGTACGGGTAATTTACCCCTGATGATAACACATGGTGCAGTGTCGAATGTACAGGTCATTTATCCCTGATGATAACACACGGTGCAGTGTCGAATGTACGGGTAATTTACCCCTGATGATAACACACGGTGCAGTGTCGAATGTACAGGTCATTTATCCCTGATGATAACACACGGGGCAGTGTCGAATGTACGGGTCATTTATCCTTGATGATAACATATAGGGCAGTGTCGAATGTACGGGTCATTTATCTCTGATGATAACACATGGTGCAGTGTCGAATGTACAGGTCATTTATCCTTGATGATAACACATGGGGCAGTGTCGAATGTACGGGTCATTTATCCCTGATGATAACACATGGTGCAGTGTCGAATGTACAGGTCATTTATACTTGATGATAACACATGGTGCAGTGTCGAATGTACGGGTCATTTATCCTTGATGATAATACATGGTGCAGTGTCGAATGTACGGGTCATTTATACTTGATGATAACACATGGGGCTGAGTCGAATGTACGGGTCATTTATCCTTGATGAAAATACATGGTGCAGTGTCGAATGTACGGGTCATTTATACTTGATGATAACACATGGGGCAGTGTCGAATGTACGGGTCATTTATCCTTGATGATAATACATGGTGCAGTGTCGAATGTACGGGTCATTTATACTTGATGATAACACATGGTGCAGTGTCGAATGTACGGGTCATTTATACTTGATGATAACACATGGTGCAGTGTCGAATGTACGGGTCATTTATACTTGATGATAACACATGGTGCAGTGTCGTATGTACGGGTCATACATGGTGCAGTGTCGAATGTACGGGTCATTTATTCTTTATGATAACACATTGCTAAAGCAGGAACCTGTTCTAGGTGTGTGATGTGTTAGGACCATCAAGTTAGCAGGCCGGGCCGGAGTGCACGGGGGACTTGGTAATCAGTCTTTCCCTCCTGTTTGGAACAACAAGAGTTGACACATACCACTTGTCCTACAGCGATCATGTTAATGTCCGTGCAAAGTATACGTTACCTAGTTCAGACTTTGTGTATGGGTCGTTTGTTCTTGGTGATAACTCATAGAGCACGTCAGGCATTTATGTCATTTGGTTGTTTTTACCATTTATTCATCCAAAATCTACCAATGCCAGACAGGGGCAGTCGTAGAAACACACAAAAGTAACATCACAATCATGTGAGATGAGATGCATAAAAATGCGGCTGGATAAAAACATGTAAAGATAGAGAGGTAAGTGAGAAACTAAGAGCTGGAATAGTGGTAACACCAATTACTGAATTTAAAAGAACACCCAAGATTGAAATGGTTCGGACATTTAGTTAGAATGGAACAAGATCAGTCAGGGGCTAGAGCGTTCTACATAGGAACATCGGGCTGAATGGTGAGAGGACGACCCAGAAAGAGTTGGCTAGATGGAGTAAAAGAAACACTGAATAAATTAAATATGATATTAGAACAAGCAACAAGACAAGTGAAACACAGGAAATTGCATCTGCCCCATCTCTGCGACGCTTCTCTGCAATAGCAGTAGGACACAATGAGAATGAAGAACACCCTCCAGCGGTTATAGAAGTTACAGCATCAGGATCAGGACTTACATCCTGGCTAACGATCCAATGACAGCATAATCTTTAAAGATTGAGCACAATCCACTAATGGCAACGCCGATCGTATTCCGACACGAACCTTAAGCCTTGTCCATCTCAGATTGGAAGCACTAGGCTCGAGAGATTCGCTCTCTTTTGAGCTCGTCAGTAGTGCATATCCCTGACTGCACCCGGGATCGAACTCCGGATCACTGGCGTGTGAGGCGAGTGTGCAACCACTGACCACGCTGAACGCGACCAATTATCATACTAGAATATCAATGTGGCACAGAATGATAAGGTCTTCTCGATCTGGCAAGACACACACAGGCGCCTAAAGTTACAGCCTACAATGGGTGACGTTATAATATTCTAATATGATAATTGGTCGCGTCAAGAGTGAGTCGCGTGATCGGTGGTTGCACACCCGCCTCACACGCCAGTGATCCGGAGTTCGATCCCTAGTACAGTCAGGGATATGCACTACTGACGAGCTCAAACGAGAGCGAAACTCAAGTCTAGTGCTTCCAATCTGATGTCGACAAGGATTAAGGTTCATTTATCCTTGATGATAACACATGGTGCAGTGTCGAATGCATGGGGATCAGCGTTGCCAGTAGTGGCTTGTGCTCAATATTTAAACCTCAAATTCCCCCCGAAACAACCAAATAAAGCAAAGTCTTTCTCCGAATGTGAAATTTCAGTGTCGGTATTGACCACTTCGCTGCTTTCTACGCTTGGAGAAAAGTATATAAGCCTTTATGTCTGTCTTCTTTGTCTGTCTTTTTTGCTGTCTCTCTGTCCATCTATGTGTCTGTCTGTCCTCTCTGTCTATCTTTCTGCCTGTCTGTGTGTTTGTTCTTCTCTCTGTCTATCTTTCTGCCTGTCTGTGTGTTTGTTCTTCTCTCTGTCTATCTTTCTGCCTGTCTGTGTGTTTGTTCTTCTCTCTGTCTATCTTTCTGCATGTCTGCGTGACTTTCTGTTTGTTTTTCCTTCTGCCTGTCCGTGTGACTTTCATTCTTTATGTTTGTCTATCCTTCTGCCTGCCCGTGTGAATGTAATTCTTTCTGTTTTTTATCCTTCTGCCTGTCTTGTCTCTATCCTTCTCTCTGTTTATCCTTCTGCCAGTATGTGTGAATGTCTCTCACTCTGTCTATCCTTCTGCCTGTCCGTGTATCTGTCCTTCTTTCTGTTTGTTTATCCTTCTGCCTGCCCGCATATATGTCCTTCTCGCGGTCGCTCTGTTCTTCTGTCTGTGTGTGTATTATGTATGTCCTTCTACCAGCCTGTCTGTCCTTCTATCTGTCTGTCTGTTTATCCTTCTCTATGTCTGTCCATCCATCTCTCTGTCGGTCTCTTCGTTTGTCTGTCTCTACGTTAGTCTGTCCTCCTGGTCTATCTTTCTTTCTCAGCAAGTACAGTTTGATGCAACAAAAGCCACTTACTCATTTGACTGCCCGTGGACAGCAACTTGAGAGTAAACCAAGTACACCCCAGAAGTCAATATTTTAATTGAAGAAATGTCCTGATGGTTTGGAAGCAGAGTCATTCCCTGAACATGCCTGTGATGATCCGACTTCACCCACTTGAAGTAGGTCGTGTCACCATCTGAAAACGTAAACAACACAGTCACAATCCCCACAGAATGTGTCTGAAAAAGTTATACCCTGCAATAAACAACAAGTCAAAATATATTCTTCTTCTTCTTCCTTCTCCACCTCCTCCTCTTCCTCCGCCTTCTCTTCATCCTCCCCCTCCTCCTCGTTTTCTTCATCCTCCTCCTCTTCTTCTTCTTCCGTATCCTCCTCCTCTTCCTCATCCTTCTCATCCTCCTCCTCTTCCTCCTCCCCTCCTCCTCTTCTTCTTCATCCTCCTTCTCTTCTTCTTCCTTCTTCTTCTCCTCCTCCTCTTCTTCTTCTTCTTCTTCTTCTTCTTCTTCTTCTTCTTCTTCTTCTTCTTCTTCTTCTTCTTCTTCTTCTTCGCGACGTACTCCAGCTTTTCGCTTGTCGTAACATTTCCAAATAATGTGATCTGTCTTCTTCTAATGCTAGTGACCAGTTCTCATTGTGAGTTAACTTCTTTCAAAATATAACTTATTTCAAGTTGCCTTCATTACTTTTTCTATCCGTCCATAAGCATTCATTTATAAAAATTAAAACCACAGGTTCCAGATAATTCCTCACTAATTGTCTATGATTCTCTTCAAAACATAAGAATTGCTTCGATATAGATCTTAAGAACTATTTCACAAAAATACAAAGATTTGTCTAGGAATAAAGTAACGGTTATTTTACATTGGGAAAAGAGTGTAGATAATTAACTGAGCATTTAAGAATGTTGCCTTTTGATTAATTACCGCAGTGCAGACTGCTAAAGCAGGTTGAAGAGCTCAATCACAGGACTATCATTCTGAGTCGGTGATGGATCCTAACTATAACTTCTCCTTGAAGTTGAACGGGGTAAGGGTAATGGTAAAATCGACACGAAAATAGGCTATATAGATCTCTTGCTTGCATATTTCGCTGCATCTCGTCAGGTTACTGCAGAAATCACAAGCATAAACTAAAGCAATAAGCCAGGCAACAAATTGTGCTGTCTATTGTTTGTGGTTTTGTTATTCAAATTCATTACGGGAAAACATTGTTTTGAATCTTGTGGTGGCTATAATATCGCCGTCAATTTACACAGCTCTATTTAGAGTGGTTCCAATGATTAAAAATATAAAAGTTAGTTGTATATCCTTTACAAAACGTCGCTGTCAACACTATCATTTTTCTGCTGTTGTGATCTCATGGCAAGTTTACGTTTAGTAGTTTGTCATTGCTTTCTGAACGACCGGCACCCTAAACCATTTCGTAAAAACAAAAAAAAAACATCCTTAGAAGGTGTGTTGCCAAATCGCCCGCAGCTGTGTTTCGAATGCGGGTATGCGGGGTTACGAACTGCGTCCGTAACTCCTTCGGCACGGAGCATGAAGTGATAAAGTCCAGTAAAGAACGAATCATGATTCGTATGCCATTCTAGTATTTCTGTAGGCTAGTTCTGCGTATCTGCGCGTTGACATATAGGCCTACTGGGATTGTCAGTTAGAAGTCGAATCTGACATCTTGGGGTCGTCGCTGGAGCTACAAACCGCGTTTTGTGGTTTTGAGTGACGCTTTTGACTGAATGCAGCGCGGAAAGAGACTGAGCAATATGGCAGGAAAATTCAGTACAAAGTAGTCGATTCTCTTGCCTTTTAAGCGCCTTTTCTTTCAAAAAAAAAAAAAAAATAGTCGAAATCATTGTAAAATTACCATTACCAAACAAAGACAGAAATGTACTTTAAAAAAAAAAAATAAGCTTGTATAATTGTTGATATTTGATAGCGGCAGCCAACGAGTTTCGTAATCCTCCGACACACCGAGTCGAAGATTCGAAATCAGACGCCGACAGTCTGGAAGCAGACTGCCTTCCGTTGATTTCGATGATATAGTTGTCGGAGATCAGAAATCAACGGCAAACGTTAAAACTGCCATGTAAATCACAAACAGGCCCCAAAAAATACAATAAAAAATAAAACAATGCTGGTGTTGGTCGTGATGTTTTAGTGCAGGGGTCACCAAAGTACGGCCCGCTGGCCGGATCCGGCCCGTGACGAGATTTCATCCGGCCCGCCGACAGTACTCGAACTTGCTTGATATAAGGTATGGAACACGAGACGTTGTGATACAATTTAAATGCAAATATTATGTTTAGAATAAAAGGAGATCTTCACACGTGCGGAGACCTCATGGTTGCTATGTGTCTTAATTTTACTATTTTCAATTATAAATTATTTTATCTAGATTTTCTTGTTTATTATAATGTTTGCTTATTTAGTGCCATCCCAAGTCCTTCCCCGGCTCGTGGTAGCGCCGCCTGCGCTCTGACTTTACCATTGTTTCCATGGCAACACACACACACACACATACACACACACATACACACACACACACATCTTTACCTCCCCCAGATGCGTCCGGCTGTCAACACAGGTCAGATGCTCTAGAAATATTTACTTCTTTTTGCCAGTCATCCACTTTATAGGTATGTAACAAGGATTTCTTTGTTTGACAGCGAAATACATGTGTGAATAGAGGCAATAAAGTAGCAAACATAGCATTAAAATGCCATAGAAGCCTCGTGTTATTAAGAAAATATTATCCCCTGCTCAGAAGAATTCCCTGGTCAAGGTGTTAATCGAGCTGGTATCTAGGCCAGTGTTTTTCAAAATTTCTGCTGGAGCAGATCCTTAAGCAAATGTTTACGTTGCTCAAGGAATTCTGTGCGATGATCCAAGTGTCTGTCCTACTTTATGTAATAAACCAGATGGGCAGAAATGTTGCATTTAGGCGATTTCGGTCTGTTTTGGCTGAACCCCTGTCTGCCACTCGCGGAACCCCGGTTGAAAAACTCTGCTCTAGGCTGTTTATTTAGGCCGGCCCTATTTATATATTTTGTAAACCTTATGAGATTTATTCTATTACTAAAGGTACCTGTAAACTTTATATGTACGTTTGGTGAGCCGTAGCTTCACCAGTGACCCCTAGTCTTCTGCTTTTCTTGTGTCTGATGTAACTATCTTATTGCTAACGTCGCCTTCTTTGATAACTATATTTTAGTATATAAATATCTTGGTTGTCTTTGTTTGTTGTGCATTGCACGCCACTCACCCATGATTAACTTAGTTTTTCGTAGTTTTTCTCAGAGCTTTCGTTCTGGCTTTTAAGTATTGTTAAAGTTAGTTGCATATCCTTTACATGACGTTTACAGTCGATACCAGCATAATTTGCTGTTGTTGATGTCTTGGCAAGTTTACGTTCAGTAGTTTGCCATTGCTTTCTGAACGACAGGAACCCGTATCATAACGTAAAAATACCAGCGCAACGCGGTCTGCCGCCAAATCGCGCGCAGCTGTTTTTCGAACATGGGTATACGGGATTACGAATCGCGTCCGTAAGACTTTCGCCACGGAGACCGGCTCAAGTATTTTACGGAATGAGTATGCGGCCCGCGCTCGTCATTTTGTTAGTTATCCGGCCCGCCGTGAAAAAAATTTGGTGACCCCTGTTTTAGAGTAAAACGGGCAAAGGAAGTAACACATCATAGCACAAAATACCTTCTGTAGTGGAGTCGGGCGAACTTTTGCCAACCAGGTGCACGAAGCTTGTAGTTGCCTGCAATCATTGGTTGAGGTTTGGTTAAATGATGACATGTTTTTGAATAATGCTGGCATTGATATGTATCTGACGACACTCGATATATAACATCTATTAACCCTGTCATACTTCATCTGTAACAACTGTTAACCCTTTCATACTCCATATGTAACGACTGTTAACCCTTCCATACTCCGTATGAAACGATTTTCAACCCTTTCATACTTCATTTGTAATGGCTATTTCATCCCTTCATACTCATGAGTAAGAACTATTAACCATTTCATACTCCACGTGTAAGAATTATTCATCATCATCATCATCATCATCATCATCATCATCATCATCATCATCATCATCATCATCATCATCATCATCATCATCATCATCATCATCATCATCATCTTCCACTTCTGCCGTCAAGCGTCGTAGGGAGGAATAATTTGCGTTCCAGCGCCAGGTGGACGGCACTGGATAGTGTCATTCCGTGTGGTTGTACAATGTCTCTAATGTCGTCAATCCATTTTCTTCTTGGACGTCCTCGTGGTCTCGTCGCAGATGATCTTTGATGTAAGGCCAGTGATGGTAGTTGCTGATGATGCATTCTAACGACATGGCCAAACCACTTGATCTTCTGTCTTTCAATAAATGTGGCACAAGGTGTTGATCCCACAGTCTGTCTGATAATAGCATTTCTTACTCGGTCTCGGCTTGTTAAGTTGGCAGCTCTCCTCAGGCATCTCATTTCACAGGTATTGATTTTGCGAAGGTGTAATTTGGATAAAGTCCAGGTTTGAGATTGGTAGCATAGGGTTGGTGTAAATATGCTGTTTATTATCTGTCGTTTTGCGGACATGGGTATGTTTGGATGTTTCAGTAAGGGTGATAGTTGATATGTAAGTGCACTAGCTTTTTGACATCTGATTTCAATTGTCAAAAAGCTAGTGCACTTACATATCAACTATCACCCTTATAAGAATTATTAACCCTCGAAAACTAGATATTACATTTATTAACCCTTTCTTTCAGTTACAGAAGATTTCACTGCACACATCGATCGGGGATGCAACAAGAAGCAACTTTTAATGAAAATCACAAGTGCATTGCTGGTAATATATACAGAATATTTATAAATTTTAACTTTACGCTTAAAGCCCTGGTTGGGGGAACACGGGGTCGAGGTCACACATCCAGTGTGTCTTGGCATCGAGAGGGGGGGGGGGGTCCACAAAGAGTCCTACTGTACAAATAGGGTGTATTTGTAATGACTGTGCAGTGTTTGAAAATATTGCCGGTCCAAGTTTTGTATTTACCTATTATGTTGCATGAATTTTACAAAGGGTGAATACAAAACTTTGACCGCAATATTTTCAAACACTACGCAGTCATTACAAATACACCCTTTATAATGGATACAGAGCCAGGGAAGGACCACGCAAAAGATGGAGTGATGGTATCAAGAACAACTTTAGAGACGTGAATACCAACTTATAAAGAGTATTTGAAAGAGTGCATACAAGATCTTTACATCTCCGCCCAACAAGTCACTGTAAATGCAGGACGAGAAGAAGAAGACGGCGAAAAAGATGAAAGAGATTAAAATGCTCCTCATGCTCCTCTTTAGCTGATTAAATGCCATGAGATGATTAATCGTCTTACGCGATTTCTCGTATCTGCCCTGGATTTATATTCTGTAGTTTTCCTTATGCAATTCCCTTTAATTTGATGTATAATACAACATGTCTGCTACCATATTAACAACTTTTAAGCCATAAGTGTGACACATCCCTACTTCCAATTTTCCGCCATGCATTTTTGTTAGATGGAAACCTATTGTTTGTTTAGCATTGAATCAGTTAACATCATCATATTAAACGCCTAGCAGCGCGGGATCATGTACTAACGCCACTCTTCTTGGTAAGCTCGACCACTGTTCTTCTCCTCTACCACTTTATCAAAGCATCCAGAATGTTCTCCATCATTCGACCTATGGCTGTTAACACCCTTAATCTACTCGGCTGTCACCACCTTTTCCTGATGCATACAGTTCCAATTCCAATTCCAATTTTCCAAAAAAACATTCCAAATTCGGTCTCGTCTAACCTGCTTCATCAGCTGTGGTTATTGTTGAGAGCCGTAGTTGTGTGGATTGTTAGTCCTAATTCCTACTAGTTTTATTGGTTCCGCTCTGTTCGTCGGATATGTTTGTTTTGTGCTGGTCCTGGTAAAGACCGGTCCTTGGTTGGGCCTACTGGGCCCGCATTCTCTCGTTTTTTGGCTTCTTTTCTCTGTTAGCCCTGCTAACTGCTTGTCGTTTCTTGTGTTATTCTCATCGGGGCTAGTCCTGGTCATGTCCAGTCCTCATAAGGACTTGATGTAGGCAAGGGCGGAGCATTTAATTGCAAGTCTCATGTTGTCCCTCTGTTCAGCGTTACAAACTCCTTTACGCTTGTGAGTTTTGGCGGTTTTCTTTATCGCGTGTGGGTGTGGTGTGGCAACAAGATGACCAGGTCTCCCTGTCTTCCTAATTCAGGTGCTCTACCGGAAGATCCAACCCACCTTCCTGCCCTTCACCCCGCCATTTTTTTTTTTTTAATGCATACAGCAGTACTGATTTATATTTATAGGTGAATATTCTAAGTTTGGTCTTGGTTTTAACGTCTTTTCACTACCATTGATTTTCTATTGCTATATGATAATACGATGGAAAGTCATTAAGTAACAGGAAGTGTATTATAAAGTGCATGAAAGAGTACGAACAATGGAAAAACTTAGTTCAGGCCTCAAAGTGGCTTTTAAGCAATATCCTATGTTGGGGTTGTCAGGATCGAGAAGTGTGCGCATGCGCAAAGCAATTACAAAATGGTCGCCCCACTATCGACTTTCACCAGGGAAGAACGAGGCTTTATTCTTTCTGTGGTATGGTGGTGTTAAACACTGTGACATCTGTAGAAATTAGAGTAGTGAAGGTTCGATATGGAGACAGTTGTTTGTGTCACAGGAGAGTGTATGAATGGGTAGAAAGATGTAGTGAAAACACCTGTTGTCTCCTGTTAGAAACAATTCAAGACGCGGGAATCCGCTGGGAAAGTCATGATGATCATCTTTTGGGATATCAAGGGACTTACAGTTGTGCATTTCCAGGACATGGTTGAAACTGTGACTAGAGCTCGATACAGTGTCATGCTAGTGAACAAACTGAAGCCCGCGATACCATCGAAACGCCGAGGACTCAGTAGGGAGTAGGGAGGG
>JACEFZ010000921.1:0-18704 GCA_014155875.1 Cepaea nemoralis
TTAGGGGTCCCCAAACAGCTCGAAATCACAACTAAGTAACCAAATATTATCAATATTTCTTCTACCACTAGACCACCCCACTGGGATTCGAACCCGATGATAGTGTTCGGAAGCGTTTATCTAGTTACACACCCACTCACCCCACCCCTTAACAACGGGAGATACACTGTACCCCTAAACCTTACACAGCCCCAATGTATTGTTGATAGTCTTACGCCCGGCCCTATATAGATAAAATAGATGAGAAAAATAAAAGGGAAAGAAACCGAGGAAGAGCACTGTAACCCTAATACACATTCAATCACATGCTGTTAGTTTTTAAGCCCCGCCCACTACAACAATAATTAACAGTAATCATTACATTTAAAAAAAAAAAAAATAAATAAATAAAATTCTCAACCCAAAAAAGGGGAGGTAATAACGCAAGAAAGCATTAAATTATGTATTCCTGAGTTATATCCCTTGCCCCGAAGGAGTCGCTTTTTGACGTCACGGCTCAGGAGCTATACTTTTTATATAAGGATTTTACTAGGTCAATCCTAAGGATTACTCCTGAAATAATAATCAGATACCCGCTAACCTACTACTGACGTGGACAATGAGCAGACAAGCTACAAAGAGATAGGAATTTTTTCAAAAATCACTGGTGTCTTACGATATTACATACCCCCGATCTCTTGATCGAAGAAGGAACTCCAATAATTAGTAAACAAACTACTTAAACTAAACAATGAAAACGGCGTACACACAAGGAAATTAAAACACATAAGATTATCACCAATGACACTTCTATCTTCTTGATTATCGCAGCGGCAGTCTCCGTGGCGAAGTAGTCAAGCCGGTTGCCTCGCGCTCCGAAGGTTGTGTGTTCTATTCCGGGCTATGTCTTTCGGTTCACGAGTACATTTTTTTCTCGGAGACGCTTGGGAGTCGTCGCTGGAGCTACGAAGTTCGTGCTTTGTGCTACGCTTTCGCCAGGCCGTCCTGTGGGAAGAGACCGAGTCATATAGGATAAAACCCGGTGCAATGAAGTCGATCCTCTCGACATTTAAGTGATTGTTTTTAAGCGACAGAGAATCAGGTCAAAAAATGGCTGTACCACACCAGGTCACCAGCAAATGTGTATGTGTTATATGAAATAGCGGGCGTTGGTGTAACGGTTAGGAAGTTGACGCTGCCAATGGCTTGACTGCGATCGTAAGAGTTTTCGATGCCTGTAGTCATCGTTCGTTAAAGGAGGAATAGACATATGAACTATTTTTTCATTAGTTAGTTAGATGAATATCTTTTACGGGATGTTGCAGTCAACAACCACAACTTTTTGCTGTTGTGATCTCTTGGCAAGTTTACGTTCAGTAGTTTGCCATTGCTATCTGAACGACAGGCACCTATACCATTTCGTTAAAAAACACAACGTAAGACGGCCTGCTGCCAAATCGACTGCAGCTGTGTTTCGAACGCGAGTATGCGTCCGTACCACTTTCGCCACGGAGTAGACATTCTTCCATTAACTAAGGTTTCTGAACTCAAGCGTAGTCCATCATGCGGTACAACTAATGCACTGTGCTTATTTTTGCGTGTGGATTAGCTTTCCCTATTACCAGTGCCTCTGGTCATCAGGCGAACACACTCCGACTTCAGAGGTACTTGTTATGTACATCCCTGAGTGAAGGGCGATAAGTCAACATTCTAGTCCAGCTGACCGAAGTGCGGCTGGCTGAGTGGCTAGAATGTCGGGTTCTTCTTTGAGAGACCCGGTTTCGAATCTTCGGTAGCGTGTGGATTTTTGTCCTGCCGAAGGCAAAAAGAAAACCCTAACCTGCACAGTTCGCGGCGAATGCTCTAGCCAGGCGGCCTTAATATCTCAGGCTCATGACCCTACACCGTCAGCTGTCCTAGGCCGCATTGTACTATAGGCAGTAGGTAAGTGTTCCCCCCCCCCCCCCCCAGCCCAATTGACCGGTGTGGGGGACTGAACCCGCCACCTCGGCATCAGCACACCGGATGTTTAACACCTAGCGGTTCTTATCCATCTTATCATGATGACCTCGTGTGCATGAAATGATGGTCATGACGTTCAACTCGTGGTCGTCGTGAACTCCCCAGTGGCTTCTTGGCTAGTTGAGGGATGTCTCCGTGATGGTTGTCTGTTGTTTATTCATTTGAAGGTGGGCGTCCGTGAAGAATTACTTTCAGTGCTCAATGAAAGCCGGCTCTGTGGCAAAGACGTTATGGACGCAATTTGTACTTCCACAAACCGCGTTTGAAACACAGCTGCGGGCTATTTGGCAGCAGACCCCTTGCGTTAATTTTCATACAATGGTATGAGTGCCGGTCTTTCAGAAAGCAAATGGCTAACTATTGAACATAAACGTGTCAAGAAATCACAAACAGCCATAAAATGCTGGGTTGACTGCAACGTCCTGTAAAGGAAATGAAACTAACTAACTTTTTGTTAGTCGTTGATAAATTATAAATAGCTGTTTTCTGTTATTATATTTTAGAAATCTTTCTTTCTTCGGGATATTCCATATGGCTTTTAGTTTACTTTATTTTCTGTGGACATTATATACCTTGTGGTTTCTAGTTGTCTCTATATTGTAATGACTTTCTCCTGTCACTAAATTGTAGAAGGTTTTCTGTTGTCGGTAAACTGTAGTTACTTTAGCGTCAATTGTTCTGAATTTAGGGGTGCATTTATGTTATTTTTTTTTTAAATTGTTTTTCTGAAGAAGGTTTAAAGTTATCTTAATAAAAAAAAATATTCTTCAGATTCATTCTTGTAAATATGACATACACATGATGTCTTTCAATTGCTCATACTTCCTCAGTTTTATCACTGTCGAATCTGTTTATTTTGATGTATGTAGCTGAGGGTCAATAAAGAAAAACAGCGAGGAAATAAATAACCCTTTTTACGTCATAAGGCATATTGAATATAAGGTGCTAGTCATTTATGTAGACAAATCGGGCACTCCATTGCTAATATGGACGATACTACTTTCTTATTTCCCACGAACTTTATTGGTCTGTATTTAAAGCTCAGTCAATCTCGTAACTCAAGTCAAGGGACAAAATCCCCTAGTTGGTCATGCGTCGAGGTGCACTAGATCCTGCTACCAGATCCTGTCTTCATTTGGAGGTGTCAGGTTTGAAACCCCGCCGGTAACTATAGCGTTCAGTTGTTATATTGTATAGTGTGTCCTCTAATCCTTAATGGTTTCCTCTACTTCTAACAGTGCTCAACAATATACGTGTGTTTATTTATGAATCAAATTAGCAGGGTACTAATCAGAGAGTTGCTTTTTGCGGATGATGCTGCGATTACGACCCACTCTGAGGAAGAATTACATCTACTATCTGCATTCTCCAATGCTTGTTCTGAATTTGGTTTAACAATTAACAAAAAGAAGACACAGATTATGTCACAAGGTGCACATGGTGTACCATCAATCTTTATTGACGACGCCGAACTTGAGATAGTAGACCATTTTACATATCTAGGATCAGAGGTAAATAGCAAATTATCCCTAGATCAGGAAATCCACATCAGGATTGGCAAGGCAGCTACAACAATGAACATGTTAGCAAAAAGAGTCTGGGAGAACAGGAAGCTTACTGCCAAAACAAAAGTCCTCGTCTACCAAGCCTGTGTCCTTAGTACTCTTCTTTATGGCAGTGAAACCTGGACAACTTACTCACGCCAAGAGAAACGTTTAAACAGCTTTCATATGCGGTGTCTGCGAAGAATACTTGGTATTAAGTGGCAAGACAAAATCACAAATACTGAAGTATTGGAAAGATCAGGTTGTGTGACGGTGTATTCCATGCTCAGTCTTCGTAGACGTAGATGGATAGGACACGTTAGGAGGATGGATGATGGTAGAATACTGTAGCATGATGGAACAGAATCCCCATTCCCAGTCCGACATATTTCATAAGGATACTTTAAGTCTTAACGGGGACCATCCCAAATAGAAAGGCTATTATTAGATCGTAGGTTCCAGAACGAGTTGGGGGAGGCGGCGGTATGCGCTTGTATTTTGATTGGCTAATAGATAATGAGCCCACGCTATCCCTGGGCCATATTTTAAAAACTAATTAGTAGGAGCGGGAATTTGACCAAGAGCGGTCGCTAGTGTGATGTGATGACCCAACAATGCCCTTAAAGATCTGATAATATATTGTTCTCTGGACAACAGGTACCACTTTAAAACATACTTTAATGTTGTAGTGTGCCTAGTGAACGAATGAGAAGAATATAAGAGTATCTTATGAATAAAATGTGAAAGTGGAAAACCTGACTTCTGTGCGCCAGTATTCTGAATACTGCTTCTTCAACCTTGACATGTCTTTCCCGCTGTATACTCCAAGTGCATATCAATCCCTTGTTGTGACTGGTTGCGTATGCTTGATGAATGTATTGAGCACTCAGGCAAATTCGCAAACCCAAGCCCCTTGTGCATTCTTCATGCCTAGGATGACTTATTCTTAAATCAACTGTATCTTTGCTCTCGCGAGTTAACAAATGGCAGTCTGGATTGGAATGAGTGATGTAAACATGTACAAGTTCCTTGGTAAAACGCTGAGAATGTTGGAGGAATGAGCTGGTGCTTTGATAAGTAGCCTCTCACATTAGTAGAAAGAAAGATGCTTCAAATATCCATATGTAAACAGGACGGTGATGGCACGCCAGAATTGCTAAGTCCATGTGATGCCTGGTCGCTATAAGCTCAAGAGAATTACTATAATTTCTCTTTGAAGTATTACACTGTTACCTCTACTGTTGGATGGTTCATATAAACTAGTTCCTAAGAGAACCATAGGTGTGTGAACCTGTGTCTTAGTTGGCTGAATATAATGTATGGCTCATGCAAACTTACAAGGACTAAACATGTTTTCCACATATGTGCTTGGTGCATATGTGAACTGTTGCTATGCAATTGAGCTTCTGTTACCTACTGTGGACATTACTCAGTGAGGAAAGAGCATATGATGATGATGATGTACCTGTGAGACAAGTCTGGTGAAAAAGGGGTGAGGTCTGGCATTGCTGTGTAAGTGTATATGGAATAGGACATTCATGCACCAACATCACAGCTATAGGAATGGATGTCTGGTCTGCTAATTGGGTAAATGCCATTAGTTAATACATAATGCATATTGCAGTTGTAAATGCCTATTTTCCATTTCCCTTCACAATGCCTGTCCCATGTTGCTATGTCACAATGATTGCTGTACTGTGTCTGGTCCTCCTTGTGCCCAGGTCTACTGTGGTTCAAACATGGTGGAACTTAGACTACATAAATGCTTGTAATTGTGTTAAGCTCCCCTGTCTCAGCATATGGTCTTGTGATTACCACAGTACATCAGAGTGAAATTCACTACATCATCAACCTTAACCTTCCCCATCTCCATCTGTGTATGTTAATGTATGATAACATCATCTTTTAACACATGTGAAGAGATGTTGTGCCATTCTATATATCAACAGAGAACAGGAGGATGGAGGAGAGGCATCCATATATCATCTGGGAAAACTAACCAGTAGTCCCAGAATCCAGAACCAACTCTCTATAAGTGAAATCTTCTAGAACCCACAATATGGGAATTTCTTAGAGACTTTCAGCTCAGCTCTCAAACAGTTGGATTTAAATAAGGGAGAAAAATAGTTCTGATGACTTCAGTGATCTTGAGTCAGTCAGGGATCAACTGAGACTAACATCAAATCATGTTCTATGAACCACATTCATGGAGAACTGTGGGGTAGCTTGGAGTGTTTGTTTATCTAAGACTAAACTTAGAAAATATCTAGCCGGATGCTCACACAGTGATTCTTGAAGAATGTGATTGAACAGTAGGGAAGTTGATCTGGCTAAGTGAGTAGCTGCAATGTATGGGACATTAAGTGTGTCATTATTGAAGTACCCAGTGACAGCCTTCACTAACAGCCTGATAAAACGTGAGATGCAGTACCATATCATCATACCAAATCTTGTCTTCAAAAGGAATGAATCTGCCATGAAGCTTATTCTGGGAAGGCTGCTAACTGGAGCTAGTCCAACATCCATGCTGATGATAAAAGAATTCAACAGACCCAGAACAGTAGTTTCTTCCTTGAGTTGCCCATGGATAGGATTTCTTAAATTCCCAAGAGACAGGAAATGATGATATAGACTGATACTGTAACGGAATGGTGTAGTAGTGATTAGAGAGGAGAGGCGGAGGAGAGTTATTAGCTGGAGGAGGGTGTAGGAGTGTTGTATCATGTTTATCTGCATGCATGTTAGCATATTTGTACATTTTGTATGTACCCTGTTGAGGTGTTGACATGACAAATGGGATGAACAATGGTCATCACTAGACTCACCATCAGCTCAATAAACAGTATGATTGAACCAGTGTTTCAAGTACATGTCCCCAGTGAATTTCTTGTACAGTTGCTGTCAAGTGTTGTCTCTGGTGACTGTCTTAAGTGCTGTGGTTGGTTATACATATTGTGAAAAGTCCTGTATAGATGTTGTCAGGTATCTCATGATGTCTATCTTGTACACTTGTGGTGTAAACAATTCCTTGTGAATGTATGTTCCACTTTTGTCAAGAAACTGTCATGTAGATGTCCTGTCCAACAGATGTAATGTACAGTTATTGTTGAAGTTTATTTGTCTGCAAAAATTGAAGGACTACTTGAACTGATATAGGTCATACTGACAATAAAGAAAGAAAAGATCTATGTGACGGACGAACTGCACACTGTCAACAGTATAATGAGTGAGAGGGATCCTCAGTTGTACAGGCGCTAATAGTTCAGATCTTTTCTGGCCTTAAGGGAACCTTTTACTTCTTTTATAAATTTCTGTGTAGATACAGAGTAGTCTCACAGTGGGGGTTTGAGCCAAAGAAAATGGTTCTCCAAAAAGGCTATTGCGGGAATGATTAGCTCATTTGAGTGACCTCTGGACAAAACGTGCTAAATCATATCCTTTATCTTGTTATTTATTATTCAAGATATATCTCCAGAGAACACTACAAACTAGGTCCTCTGGCAACTCAATCAAACATGTCACAAATACCAAAGGACATCTTTTTTGGTGAATTACAGACGGGTAGGAGATCTCAGGGTCGGCCTCTACTACGATACAAAGATGTGTGTAAGCGGGACATGATTGATACAGGCATTGATAATGCACATTGGGAGCACGTCGCCGCTGAACGTGTAGCATGGAGGGCAACTATCAGAAAGGAGAAAATGATTGCAGATAAAGCACACACAGAGCGTGAGAGACGTAAGATGGTGCAAAATGGTGGATGTGACCATGTTTTCACATGCACCTACTGTGGGCAAACATTTTCAGCAAGAATTAGCCTTACCAGCCACACTCGCCACCACCATGGATCGTAGTTATTAAGCCTTTTTGAAGCACAATGTACCAAACTATCGTCTGTCAAGACGGAAAGGTGCCAATGATTTATGAACCACCTCAATGAAGATTCGAACATACGACCGCCGAGCGGCAGACAAGCCTTCTAGTAAGTGCGTGGCCTAAACCTAACATAAGAGAGAGATGGGGTACACGTTGAATTATCGTGTCTCTGGGGAGGTCACGGCTGGTAAAGATGTTTCATTTTCGTGCTTGCTGGTGTGCAAGGAAATGAGCAGGCTGACAAGCTTACAGGTAAGACTATTGTGGAAGGGGTCAAGCCATAAAAAAAAAAAAAATATTTGTTGCGTATCCCTTACGGGACGTTGCAGTCAACACCAGCATTTTCAGCTGCTGTTGATGTACTAGGCAAGTGTTACGTTCAGCAGTTTGCCATTGCTTTCTGAACGACCGGCCCCTATACCTCTTTCGAAAAAAAACAGCACCGCCGTGTTTCGAACCCGGGTATACGGGCTCACAAACCGCGTTCGCAAGCCCTTAGCCACAGAGGCTGGTTCAATCCATAAACAAGACTGATATATTGAATGCTATACGAGAAGTAAGTCGTTTGCGAGAACCAAGTGTTGACTGAATCTACAATCATGGTCAGACTGTGAGAACAGCAAGTTAAAAGATGTGTGGCCAAACAAGAGCACTATGCAGGAAGCCAAAGAAGATTAACAAACCAACACAGAACTGATGTCGTGAGCCGCTACACGCTGCGGTTATTTACTGAGGAGGGGATCCGAGCACTTACGGGCTGAATGGTTCAAAGTGCAATGAGGATTATCTTTCGACTAACTAACTAACTATCGTGTTTTCAATCGAATGATCACTAATGCAATCTAATATTGCATCACCACTGCCCTTAATTCTGCAGCGGGTTTCCCAATTAATCCTGTTATGCTGTATTACGAGATGCGCCTGGCCGAGTGGGTAGAACTCGGACTCCAACTTAAAAGACATAACTTAGCAGCATCTAGGGAAGGCCAGCAAGTCGTCTTGTAGAGGATCCTTGGACAGATTTCCTATAAATAAGTCCAAAAGCTACCGCCGCGCCATCAATTATTAATCGCAGTCTGGCCTCGGGTTCCAAATATGGTACTGCCAATGACATTTCAGAACTTTTACGTGTTATTCTTAACACGTTTTTGAAAAATAAGTCCAAAATAGAAATCCGTGAATGCCATGAGGCAAAGGTAAAGATACTCCGATAGCAAATACTATTGTTAGGCTGTGAAGTGTAGGCCTTCGTATATTCTAGGTCATTACATATGAAGTGGGGTGAGCATTTCACTTCCTCGTCACCATTCCTTCCCAGACAATTCTCATAAATGTGTCTGGTACCCATATGTATATGGCCGAGTCGCTCCCCAAGTTAGACTAGTTGGAAAATATAATCCTGGCCCTGCTGTGGATTCTACACTGACCAGTGTCTATATAAAGCTGTATTGACTACCATCTGGAGTCATCTTGTAGTAGATCCTCCGCAGAAAGTCGCTCTCATCACGGCCCGTCATGAAAGGTCTCGATCCTTTGCCAGTCCTCCCAACATTTACCCGATTTGCGTGGGTGAATCACCGCCATAATTTGGTGCCTCTATTTCGTTGCTATGTTGTGAATCTGGAAATGAATAACGTGGTGGTTTCACCTAGATCTCTGCTAGATCTCTATGGACTACGTCCTTAACAACTTTCAGAAACCGATTAAATTGCCGTGGTTAATGAGTACCATGCTCTGTGATACTCGCTAACAGCAAGGAGCATCCGAGAGCAGTACACTATCCATGTGTGTATTCGGTCGCTATAGTTGTGTTAGCCACACTGTGGAGTTTCCCACCCTCTGCTGTGTGTTGGTGCATTTTGGGTTTTCCATTCGACGATTTATGAAACCATGTGGTGTTTTTCAAGCTCTCCGTCACTTTATCTGCCAGCCTGCCTGCCTGCCTGCCTGTCTGTCTGTCTGTCTGTCTGTCTGTCTGTCTGTCTGTCTGTTCGCAACAAGCTTATTGTTGACAGCCAATCAGGATTTCGACCAAAATATTCTTGCCATACGGCCCTAACAAACATGATAGAAAATTGGCACCAGAATATAAACAACAACAGTCTATGTGGAACTGTGTTTATTGATTTCAAGAAAGCATTTGATATGATAGACCATGTTATTTTAATTAAAAAACTCGAGACAATGAAAATTGGCCTTAATGTAGTCACTCTAATATCATCTTTTCTATCAAACAGAAAGCAAGTAGTATCACATAATAAATCTCTGTCTCAAACCACTACCTTCAATATTGGAGTACCGCAAGGCTCTATTCTTGCCCTCTATTATTTGCCATATATATTAACGATCTACCTTTGCATCTCTCGTCGTCCTGCGATCTATTTGCAGATGACTGTACGGTGTACACAAACGCTGAAGACTGTATTTTACTGGAGTCGTCTTTACAACAAGAATTAAATAATGTAGTTAAGTGGAGCTATTCAAACCGTATGCAAATTAACATCACTAAAACAAAAGCAATGTTATTAACAACCAGACAAAGACTTCAAACTCTAAGCTCACACACATCACTTCAACTTCACATCGATAACATGCCAGTGGAAAGTGTAATTGAGCACAACAAATTAGGCCTAATCATTGATAGAAACCTAACCTTTAATTCCCATGTTCAAGCGCTCATTAAACAAACAGCGAAAAAAGTCTACCAACTCGCCAAAATTAAAAACTTCCTTGATGAGGACACAAGGAAACTATTCTATACTTCTCATATACAATCACACCTTGACTACTGCTCTACAATCTGGGACGGCTGTTCTAATTCAAACACCAAGTGACTTTACTCACTCCAGAAACGGGCCATGAGCCTAATTTATAGCAAACATTTATCTGACAATCCTGTATAAACGCCTTCAGTTACTACCATTCCGCAAACGCCTGCTTTTCAATAAAGCTAAACTAATTCACAAAATCCTGCATCGGAATGCCCCAAATTACCTTTGGCCATTGGTTAAATATAATGCTAGACACAGTAAACGTTTAAATATACTACACATTCCGAAGCCTAGGATTGACTTATACAAAACAAGCTTAACGTACTCTGCAGCTCAGCTGTGGAACAATCTTCCACAAGAAATCAAAGACATCACCAATCCCTATTCATATAATCGCAAATTATTCGAACACTATCTCAATACGGATTACCTTCCCCCTGAATAATTGAGATAATAATAATAATAACAAAACCTAGTATAACAGCCAATCCCATTTTTGTAGGCCAGTATATTCCACGTGGCTAATAACAAGTGTCAGACCATTATCTAATATTACTGTGTCGTGTAGTTTTGATGTTTGCATTTTGCCCATGCCTTTATAATGCATATCTTTTATATTGTTGATGTTCTTTGTTAGCCTTGAATGATGTGTGAATGAAATAATGTATGAAAGAGGGCGATAGAAGGGCAGAATGTTAGACGGGCCTGCGTGCCCAATTCTTAACCCTTTGAAAATAAAGTTCGTTCGTTCGTTCGTTCTGTCTGTCTGTCTGTCTGTCTGTCTGTCTGTCTGTCTGTCTGTCTGTCTGTCTGTCTGTCTGTCTGTCTGTCTGTCTGTCTGTCTGAATTCAGTTGGCGATGATGGCAATATCACATCGGTCTCTATACTTCTAAAGAAATTTTCCAGTACTCATATTCGGCTGAACAGACCTGGAAGCTCATGTCAGTGACACAATCTCCTCGTCTTGACAAGGGAATCAAACATATGACCAGGGAATCAAACATATGACCACCAGACCGACAAACATGCGTGCTAGCCACTGCGTCAGCGCAGCTTTAAACAAACTACTAGTCTCACGATGACGTTACAGTGCTATACAAACACTGGTCAATGAAGTCTCTGTGACCAAGTATTCAAGTCGTCTGCCACGCGCTGACCGAATTGGTTGTGGGTTCTATTCTCGGCTACGTCTTTCGGTTCACGGGTGAACTTTTCTCGGGGACTCCTGGAGGTCGTCGCCGGAGCTATGGAGTTCGTGCTTTGTGCGACGCTTTCGGCAGGCCACTCTGCAGAAAGAGGCCAAGTTAAATGGGATAAACCCCGGGGCAATGAAGTTGACTTTCTCGAATTTTAAGACTTTTAAGACAAACATCGGTCCGCATTCTAGCTGTGCCGTTTACTGCTTCGATGGCCCCTTCTTTTTCATTGTGTTCTTCAGACTAGATGCCACATAAATTACAGACTGGATAATGAAGGTAACAATAATTACTAGCCAGGAATAGAAGTCAATGGACAATCAAAACGGCTTCAAGATTAGAGCAGGACTTTGCTGACTACACCTCCTGGCTGCCTCATTCACGAAACTATTTACAATGAAGTGAGAGATAAGAATTTCACCGCGGATGACAAATTTCCGATTGTCAAAGTTGGCCACATTTTTCGGCCCCTTTACAATCTTGATATTCTTTCGGTACATGACTCCCAAGTGTCTTCCCCATGTTGTTCGTTCCCATAGGACTTTTTAATTGTATTTCACACGTATCCCACAAGAACATCAATGTGCGCTTATCCATGAGCCATCCCACCCTCGGGGAGGCGAACAGTTTAGATCATTATTACTAAACCTTCCATTCGACCTCGCGAAAGCCAGATCCTCCCCCACCCCCTTCCCTCCTATCGTTTTGCCTCCTTTGGCGCCTCCGCAATAAACACTAAACACCGTTGTCATTTCGAGCTGATAGGTTCAAATCCCGGTCGGTAACAATAACTTTCAATTATTATGGTTTATAGAGCATCTTCTAGTCTCTACTTCCTTCTTCTCACTTCTCTTGGATCTTCTTCTTGGATCTTTTCTCCGGGGCATGCCGGTGTGCTGGGAAATGAACAGGCGGACAGATTGGCTGGCTCTGCAGAACTTGGTGGAGTATTGATACATGACAAGGCAGATGTGGTTGCGGCCTTGTGGGAGCACGTGCACACCTCGGAGGAGCAAATGGATTATCATGGTCTGGCAAGAATGAGACAGCGAGGAGTGACGAGGGGATCTGGCCGACGCTCAACGCTCAGAGGAAAGGCAAGGCGGACATATAATCATATTGCTACTGGTACTATTGGTGTTGGAACTCTTCGCTGGCTGCTGAGGATGGGGACGGAGCGCTTATGGAAATGTCCCGAATGCTGTGATGTCGATTCCTAAATCAAACAATCAGTCAATCAGTTAATCTTCTCACTTCTATGAGCGCCAAACAATACTATGTGTTTTTATTTAGGAACTGACCTATTTAGAAGGCAACGTATACAATTCAGGTGGAACAGATAGAGATGTGAAAATCAGAATATAAAATGCAAGAATAGATTACACAGTCACTACGGAATTTGTTGAAGTCAATAGAAATTAAATTACTATTGTTACATGGATCAGATACAGGGTCAGCGAGTGAAAAGTTACAGATAAAGTGCAAACATTCATTAAATGATGCCTGCGTAAAATGCACAGACGAAAATAGTATAGCAGACATCACATGGTAGAAAAGTTAAGAGTGATCGCCATTGGTGAGATACCAGGTTCTTTCCTTACACCGATCAGTTGGATTTCAAAGTTGCCTTCTTACCTGGATTTCAGAGATTAAATTACAACTACTTCAGAAGTCGGAGTGGGTTCGCGTGAAGGAGATAGGGAAATCTGTCTCCCAAGCGAAAATCAGCCAAAGATGGACTGCGCTCGAGTTTAAAAATGCAGATTAATTAATGTTGAGCTCTTGTTGGGTCACGATTTGAGGGAAAGACAATAAGGGGAACACAACAAGAAAATATGATAAGTGTATAATTAGAAAGTTCTTTATTGGAAACCCCAGAGCAAATAAATAAAAATAAATAAAAAAATAAGTGACTTAAAAACACACCCAGATAAACAAAATAGAGACCGAGTTGAACATTAAAAGGAGGACATGGAGCGAGCTACAACTGATATGAAAAAATAGGACGATTTGGCGACAGATGATTTGAAGGCCTATTCCCACAAAAGGATATAAAAGACAGAAGTAGCAGTAGTAGTAGCAGCAGTAGCGATAGAAAAAGAAGAAGAGGAAGAAGAAGAAGAAGAAGAAGAAGAAGAAGAAGAAGAAGAAGAAGAAGAAGAAGAAGAAGAAGAAGAAGGGGGAGGGGGAGGGGACGAGGCGGAGGGGGAGTTGGGGGAGGGGAGGAGAGGAGGAGAAGGAGGAGGAGGAAGAAGAGGAGGAGGAGGAAGAAGAAGAAGAAGAAGAAGAAGAAGAAGAAGAAGAAGAAGAAGAAGAAGAAGAAGAAGAAGAAGAAGAAGAAGAAGAAGAAGAAGAAGAAGACACAAAATCGTCATCCACTGTCATCTAACGGGCCATGTTGATCTCATGGCAAAGGAACAAGCGATAACTCATCTGCTTTCTGCAGGACGCATCCAGAGTACAATCAACCCGCCATACTCTAAAATAAGACCTCCGCATCTGTCATAGTCAAACAAATATCAGGAGGTGTTGAACTTAATACCACGTAAACATAAAGTCAAGGATGTATTTTCCTCAACATTTTCTGGTGAAATACAAAAGCTGGAAAACAGAGAGAAATATGAAGTCCATCATCATTGTTGAAACTGAACACACTAGAAATCAACACCTCCGACCAGACGTCGTTATTTCTGCTTTTTGTCAACGCTCTCTTGCCCTATATCTATTTATAATGTTGGCCTTTGCTTTTAATAATCCCCTGAGAGAATGTGGGATGGTTGTGAAATATGGATCTATCTATCTATCTATCTATCTATCTATTTATCTATCTATCTATCTATCTATCTATCTATCTATCTATCTATCTATCTATCTATCTATCTATCTATCTATCTATCTATCTATCTATCTATCTATCTATCTATCTATCTATCTATCTACCTTCTATCTATCTTGTCTACCTGTCTATCTATCTATCTATCTATCTATATATCTATCTATCTATCTATCTATCTATCTATCTATCTATCTATCTATCTATCTATCTATCTATCTATCTATCTATCTATCTATCTATCTATCTATCTATCTATCTATCTATCTATCTGTCTATCTATCTATCTGCCTGCTTGCCTGCCTGCCTGTCTGTCTGTTTATAGTATAGGTGGGGATGTGTGTGTGTGAGTGGGGGAATCGTGTGTGGGTGGGATATGTGTGGGTGGGTGGTTCATATGTGGGTGGGTGGGAAGATGTTTGGGTGAAGGGTGTCTGTGAGGGGATGTGAGGTAAGTGGAAAAATATGCGGGTGGTGGAGATGTGTGTCTGGATGAGGAATGTGTGGGTGGGGGATTTGTGTGTGGGTGGGGATGTGTGGGTTTGATATGTGTGGGTTTGATATGTGTTTTGGTGGGTAGGGGTGATTTGATGTTAGTGTGTGATGTAATGTGTCGGTGTGCTTGGGTGGGGATGTGTCGGGGTATGTGTAGGTGGTGTGGGGAATGTGTGTGTGTGTGGGATATGTGTATGGGTGAGGAGATGTATGTGTGGATGGGGATGTGTGTGTGGGTAAGGGATGTGTCGTTAAGGGATATGTGGTTGGTAGATGGGTCAATGGAGGGTGTTTGGGTGGGTGGGTGGGTTAAGGGTATGTTGATGGGTGAGTGTGTGTAGGTTGAGGTACGGGTGGGGGATGTGTGTGAGTGTGTTCTGGATGTGTGGGTGGGTAGGGGTGATTGTGTGGCTGGGAGATGTTGGGTGGGTGCGGGATGTGAGTGTGGGTGCGAGATTTTTGGGTGGATGGGGGAGATTGTGTGGATGGAGGATGTGCATGTGGGTGTGCGATGTGTGACTGGGAGCGTTATGTGTGGGTGTTTGTCGGATGTGTGGGTGGGTGGTGGGAGATTGTGTAGGCGGGGAATGTGTGTAAATAGGGTGTGTGTGTGTTGGTGGGGAGGATGTGTGGGTGTGTGTGAGTGTGTGTTGGTGGGGGAGGATGTGTGGGTGTGTGAATGTGTGTAGGTTTTTGGATGGGTGGGGGATCTGTATGTGGGTGGGAGCAGGATGTGTGGGTTGATGCTGGAGATTGTGTTGGTGGGGGATTGTGTAAGTGGGGGATGTGTGGGTGGGTTCGGGATGTATGTTTGAGTATGTGCGGGGTGTGTGGGTTGGCGGGGGGATGTGTGGGTTGGCGGGGGATGTGTGTGTTGGTGGGGAATGGAGGTTAGGTGTGTGTGGGGGGGGTGGTAGAGGATATTTGGGTGGGTGAGTGTGTGTTGGTTATGGGATTGGGGATGTGTGTGTGGGTGGAGAGATGTGTGTAGGTGGGGGATGGGTGGATGAAAAAATGTGTGCCTGGCGGTGTGTGTGTGTGTGTGTGAGTGTGAGTGTGTGTTGGTATGTGTGGGTTAGTGGGGATGTGTGTGTTGTGGTATGTGTGGTAGGTTTGGGATGTGTGAGTGGGTGAGGGTGTGGGTGGGTGGGGGATGTGTCTCATAACATGGTAATATGTATTGTTTATGTTTACAACATTCATTTGACAATGGTTTTTTTCCCCTATGTGAATGTATCATGCACTATTGATGAACGAAAGATGAGTGTTTGGAAGGGCCGAATGTAAGACGGGCCTGCGTGCCTAATTTGTTACCCGTTGAAAATAAAGTTCGTTCATTCGTTAGTTCTACCTACCTACCTACCTACCTACTTACCTACCTACCTACCTACCTACCTACCTACCTACCTGCCTGCCTGCCTGCCTGCCTGCCTGCCTGCCTGCCTGTCTGCCTGTCTGTCTGTCTGTCTGTCTGTCTGTCTGTTACGCCGAGTATAAATTGTTATTAAGTCCTGGATAAGGGAGTCACAATAGTGCAGTAGCAACACATATGCCTGAAAGCCCGATGGTCAGGTGTTGAAATTCAACCCCACCACTCCCCCCTTTCTTCATTGAAAATAAAAGAAAATGAAAATAGGCCTCGTTCAGTCTGCTTGGTTATAATTAAGGACTGTGTGGTCTCTTGTAATTTGGGCAGTCTTGGAGTATGTGCTCTGCTGTCTGCGACGCCAATCTACATGTGCACATGGCTGATTCACCAATCTTGAATTTTGTATGCATGTGGTTGCGTAATCTATTGTGTCCTGTTTTGAGGCGCAGAATAATGACTTGTTCTGATCTGTTCATAACTTGATGGGTCTTGAGCAGGTTTTGGCGGCTTTCTGACTGATTTGATCATTCTTTTCTTTTGGCGGTATGTAACGGACACATCAGGCTGTTCTTCTTTTGCTGCTTCCTTAGCCAATCGATCAGCTCTGTCGTTTCCGGGTACTCCACAGTGGGATGGTATCCACTATATGGTTACCTTATGCTGACTGCTAAGTTCAGAAAGTAGTGTCCTTAGTACTGGCAATTTCCCAGATAGGAGTGCATCGAGTACTAATTTTGCATATGTAAATAGCTTGCTTGCTTGTGTTCGTTGGTTTGAGCTCCAACGCGAAGTCCTGTATGTCGGATGAAGGCATCCTATTGTCCAACATCAGTGTGATGTCATACAGGACCTGAGGTTTGCGTGAGTATCCGTTGTCCCAGTCTGGCTTATTGGTGTGAAGACTGGTGGTGCCTCGCCGTACAGGCAGACACTCTCCGACTTCGGAGGAATCGGCGATCCTACTGACTTTAGCCAGGACCCCGAAGGGACCTGTTGCCCAGGACGCTCGACGAGGACGCGTCAATAGGTCTTGGCCAGTATATAACCCGGCCCTGGTGCCTTGGAAACACCTCTGTCAACAGCACCACAAGTTGTGTACCATGGCTAGAATTTAGTAATTTCTCTGTTGCTATCTTGATTGCCTCAATTTCAACATCATAGTTATGGCAGTACTTTCCTGTCGGTACTCTAGCTGTGTCCCTAGTAGTAGTAGACACCTTGCAGTCTTGACAGACCAAAGTATGTGAGTGAAATGTGGCCAATATTCCATCACAATGTCTGGGCAGAGCTTCAGAGATCATGTTATTTAGGTATTCTGTGTACACTCCCGCTCCTCCATTTCGAACAGCATTTTGTTCTGACCTATCTGTGTAGACTCGGATCCAGAGGTCCTGTGGGTATTCTTCATCAAGGAAGCTGAGAGTGGCTGTTCTGTGCTGCACACTGTTTTGTTCTTCCTTGTCAAATAGTCCTCTCACTTTTGTCTGGATTTGTAATGATAGTCTTTGTTAATCTTTCCATGGAGTTCGCCCTGGAATAGTTTTCAGGGGGATACCAACTGTGGGCAGATCGGTGATTTCGCTACAGAGTCATTTTGAACTGGTGGATAAAACTATTTCTTTTCATCCACCCTATAGCTAGGTTTTCAAATCTGTTCTTCATACGGTGGTCAGGCAAGTTGAGGAATTTTTCTGCTTTTCTGCTTGTATTAGCTTTTTCGCATCTCTGCGCTATCTCAGTGCTTGTGTCTTCCCCATCTTCTCTATTTCCACTATAGGGGTTGATCTCATCCCTCATGTGGTGGCTCTAAGTCCTTGATTTTGCACCTTGTCCAGCTCTTGTAGTGTACTGAGGGTTGATTCAATTCCTTTTGTGATGTGTTCGTTTTAGTCCTGAATAGAACACGTCCTCAAAAAACCTAAACGTCGATTTGCTGCCGTATCGTGCGTTTGTTGTGCTGTATGTGTATTGTTCTTAGAAGGGCTGGTCCTAATAAGGACTGAAACCCATTCTTTTCCAGCTCTTCCATGGTTGCTTGTTCCCGTACTTCTATTAGGTGTTTGGAATAATTGCACGCCTGCTCTGTTTTCTTCTGCTGTTATGTTATGTTATATTTGTAGAATACACACTGGACATTCCAGTGGGTGCTCAATCCTCCGATGCTTTAATCCTAAATTATTTCTACTCACTGTTCCCATAAAGAATTGATTATGGTATATCCTCTCCACACGGGAACGATAACCCTGTCTACAAATGCCCGCAGAAGGAAGAAGAAGAAGAAGAAGAAGAAGAAGAAGAAGAAGAAGAAGAAGAAGAAGAAGAAGAAGAAGAAGAAGAAGAAGAAGAAGAAGAAGAAGAAGAAGAAGGGAAGAGTGGGAGTCGCCGTGGCGAAGTTGGCCTTTTGCGGTATGGAAAACATGCTGACCGGTAGGGAGATGTCAGTTGCAACGAGAGGGGAATGTTTGGACGCTGCATGGAACCTGCATTTTTGTGTAATTGTGAGGCAGGACAATGAGTAGACAGGCTGAGAGACATCTGGTGGCTGTGAGGATGTGGTTTCTGGGGAAGATGCAGGGAGTGCTATGGACGGACGGAGAAACTATTGACACGGAGAG
>JACEFZ010000922.1:0-70212 GCA_014155875.1 Cepaea nemoralis
TAGACGCACCAGGAGGTCACAGACGCATGCTTTCTCCGCTGAATGCGAAAACTCCGTGAACAACTCATCATCATCATCATCACCATCATCATCATCATCATCATCATCATCATCATCATCATCATCATCATCACCATCATCATCATCATCATCATCATCATCATCATCATCGTCTTCGTCGCCTTCGTCATCATCATCATCATCATCATCATCATCATCATCTTCTTCTTCACCATATCTATCTTCATCATCATCATCATCATCATCTTCTTCATCATATCTATCTTCATCATCATCATCATCATCATCATCATCATCATCATCATCTTCTTCATCATATCTATCTTCATCATCATAATTATCATCATCATCCTGATCATTATCATCATCTTCAGGTAGCAGATCCAGTACAGAACGTCGCTCCCATCACTTCGCACAGACAAGTCTCTCCATCCCTGATGACTTCTTGTGCCTCATGCCCCAGGTGTCTGCCTCCCTGCTGGTCGACCCCCCCCCCACCCCCGCCTCATGCCCCAGGTGTCTGCCTCCCTGCTGGTCGACCCCCCCCCCCACCCCCGCCTCATGCCCCAGGTATCTGCCTCCCTGCTTGGTCGACCCCACCACCCCCGCCTCATGCCCCAGGTGTCCTGCCTCCCTACTGGTCGCCCCCCCCCCCACCCCCGCCTCCATGCCCCAGGTGTCTGCCTCTCTGCTGGTCGCCCCCCCACCCCCGCCTCATGCCCCAGGTGTCCTGCCTCCCTGCTGGGTCGCCCCCCCCCCCCACCCCCGCCTCATGCCCCAGGTGTCTGCCTCCGTGCTGGTCGTCCCCCCCCTACCCCCGCCTCATGCCCCAGGTGACTGCCTCCCTGCTGGTCGACCCCTGATTGGTTTGCTGGATATAATTAATTTGGTTAGATGGCCATGTCGGATTCTCATTCGGGAGACCGGGGTTCGAATCCTGGGTAAGGTGTGGATTCTTTTTTCTGCCGGGGGAAAAAAGAAGCCCCTTACCTGCACAGATGGCGGCGACTAAACTAGCCGGGCGGCCTTAAAACCTCAGGCTAAAGGCGGGGACCCCCCCACGTTTCCTTGTGCTACACCACAAGGTACAATAGGCAGTGAAGAAATCGTTGATGATTCAACGGGCAAGACGGCGTTTACCTGCAAAGAGTCGTGGAACGTAGTGAGTATGACAAGGCACGTAGAGCGACCTGGTCATCCACTGCACCTGTACTCGTCTCCAATTGTCTTGACTTGTCTTACCACTGGATTCTGATGGATTCAAGCGAGAGAGTGTGGTCGACGATTGCGCAATTCTTACTCACTGTAATCCAATTCATCGCGCAAGTCATTCTTCATCCAACTCTCGGCTCCATACTTCAACACCACTGGATGATATGAATAGTCATCGTCATTCTTGATGGACAAATAACAACAACAACAACAACTATAGGCAGCAGATGACAGTTGAACACCCAGAGCTAAACCGCAAAGCGATACAGGCAGTAGGTGACAGGTTAGATAGCTGATTAAACCGTCGAAACCTATTTGAACACTACCTCAGGACAGACTACATGCCCCTTAAAAAAAAACAGCAACAAAGACAGTAATAATGGTAAATTATTTCGAACGACAACTAGCCAAATAAAAAAACATTCCTATATGTGTGGCACGTTACACCCACCTTGGGTATTTATGATGCCCATGTTAAACATTGCCTCAACGAGTCATGTATTATTGATTATTTTTCATACGTTTTAATGCTTATTGTTCTTTTGTTGTTAAAGAATTGCTTCATAAGAGATGTTGAATTAAAGAATGTATGAGAGGAAATAGAGAAGAAGGGCAGAATGTCAGACGGGCCTGCGTGCCCAATTCTTAACCCTTTGAAAATAAAGATTTTCGTTCGTTCGTTCGTTCGTCTGGTGATTGGGTTGTTGATTGTTTGGATAGCTTGATGATTGATTGGTTAGTTGACTCGTTGACTGGTTAGTTGAGTGGTTAGCTGAGCGGTTATATGAGCGAATAGTTGGGTGGTTAGTTGAGTGGTTAGTTAAGAGATAAGTTGAGTGGTTACTTGGGTGGTGAGTTGGGTGGTGAGTTTGGTGATTAAGTGAGTGGTTAATTGGCTGGTTGGGTGTGAATCCCTTGCAACTCTAAGCCCGATGTGTTTGTATCCGTGGAAACTTTCAGCTACAGCAAGATAAAAGGGAATCTGTTTGTTTTATCGGATTCCGTGTCAAGCGGCGCGAGGAGACATTGTCTCGGCCAGCTAGCTCGCGGCTGTTGATTGATTGTGTAGTCCGCCCAATGTTAAAGATATTCGTCAACTCACGGCCCAGGACTCGGCTTTCCTTCCAATGATCTTCCAACAATCCTGGGAACGTGCGTTGATACCGGAGACCGCCAGCCACGTGCCTCATCGGTAGCTACATCAAAGCGGGATGCACAGCATCCCGGATGGAGGGGGCCGTGAGGGGCAGCAACGACGAAGGAGAGGAGAAAGTTGGGGCAGTATTGGGAGGAGTGCCGTGAGGGGCAGCATTGAGGAGGGGAAGGGTGAGAGCTTTGGGAGAGGGCGTGAGATGCAACATTGAAGATGGATGGGGACCGTGAGGGGCAGCATTGAGGAGGAGGGAGAGATCGAGAGGCAGCATTGAGGAGGAGGGAGAGATCGAGAGGCAGCATTGAGGAGGAGGGAGAGATCGAGAGGCAGCATTGAGGAGGAGGGAGAGATCGAGGGGCAGCATTGAGGGGGGGGGGGTATATGAGGGGCAGCATAGAGGAAGGGGGATGTAGGGGGCAGCATAGAGGAGGGGGATGTGAGGGGAAGCATTACGAGCGGTGGGAGTGAGGATGCAGCATTGAGGAGGGGACATGAGGGCCAGCATTAAGGAGGGATGGGGCGGTGCGTAAGTTGGAGGACAGTAGTGAGGTTTAGGGTGTTAGAAATCAGGACAGCATAGAGAGGCTTATAAGGAGGAGGGGAGTAATAGGTAAGGGAGTATGAGAGGGAGAGGAGCAGTTAGGAGGCGAGTATGTGAATGGGAGGACAACATGAAGAGGGAATCCGTGACAATGAGTACTCCGCAATATAGGTGGGAGGTACTGAAAGAGAGAGAGAGAGAGAGAGAGAGAGAGAGAGAGAGAGAGAGAGAGAGAGAGAGAGAGAGAGAGAAGAGCAGCAGTGAGAGTGTATGTATTAGAGGAGAAAATAGGGAGGATATTATATGAAGGGCAGCAGTAGGGAGGAGTGTGTCGTGGAGGGGGAACAAAACAAGGAGGTGTGGTTAAGACAACAAAAAACATATTGCGGAGTAACATGTTGTGAGGAATGCCAGTGAGACGGGAAAACAATAAGTAAGACAAGCGGAAGGTTTGAACTACACACGAGAACAATGTGGGAAACCAATTAGCTAGCGCGGGGAAATGTAGGTGGGGTTTGTGTGAGGGGGATCGTGTGATGTGTGTGTGTGTGTGTGTGTGTGTGTGTGTGTGTGTGTGTGTGTGTGTGTGTGTGTGTGTGTGTGTGTGTGTGTGTGTGTGTGTGTGTGTGTGTGTGTGTGTGGTGGGAAAAGGGGGCGTGGGTCTGGGTATCAAGCTGGGGCGACGCAAAGTTCGGCAGCTTGTTCCGACTTTCTGGCGGGTTGAGGTGGGGGGAAGCGTGTAAAAGGACAAGGATATCTTGAAGAGATGGAGTGAAAACCGCATGGATGAACGCACCACGAAGATCCTGGACAGTAGCTGCAGGAAATACACTATACGCGATCTTCAGTGCGGAGATGGCACTTGATCATCATCATCTAGTGCCTTGTCGGCTGGCGTGAGCGATCATACCTCTCCACAAATTACGATCTCCGACGTCATGGATCATTTCGTGTGGAGACTCCCTTCCGTGTCATGACATAAAACTGTCAAGAATCTTCTCACGCTGTCTTCCTCTATCTCTATTTCCTCAAATCTTTCCGGTTGTCACAACATGTTCCAGTTTTTGTTTTCTCATCACGTGGCCACAAAATGATGATTGCCTCTTTCTGATCTTCGTGATAAGTTGTCTTGCCACTCAGCTTCCCGTAACACGTCCTGATTGCTTATTTTCGCTGTACAATTAATTTTCAGCTGTCTATTAAGTCGTTCAATTACTACTTCTGTCAAAAAACTGTCATTTACTGCCAATATAGTTTTTTTTTAAATATCCTTTACAGGACATCGCTGTCAACAGCAGCATCTTTCAGCTGTATGTTGATTTCTTGGAAAGATTACGCTCAGTAGTTTGCCATTGCTTTCTGAGCGGCCGGCTCACATATCCCGTAAGTTACCGATGCGATTCGAACCACTGCTGACTCTCACCGTCATCACGTTACCCACGAGAGTATACGAGATTACGGAGAAAAGTCATAACCTCTAAGCCACGAAGCCGGCGCCAATATAGTACCTTGCCAATATAATATCAGAAAGTAAATAAAAATGGAAATTAATGAAGCACAAACAATGCAATGTATACATTACGGACACTAATAGAAAGGTCAACAGAGAAACAGAAAGACATATTTTTGCTCTTCCGAGGTGTGCACGTGCTCCTACAAGGCCGCAACCACGTCTGCCTTTTCATGTATCAATACTCCACCAAGTTCTGCAGAGCCAGCCAATCTGTCTGCCTGTTCATGTCCCAGCACACCGGCATGCCCCGGAGAAAAGATCCAGGCGATGCTTGTCACCCGTGACCTCCGAAGCGAAGCAAGCCACTCCGCACGAAGTCTGCCCGTCCTCACCCTCGTCAGCATGCTTTCTGAGTCAGTTACAATCACGATGTGTGTGTGTGTGTGTGTGTGTGTGTCGTATTCTCCATCCAGCGGAGAGCCGCAGTGACTGCCTCCACTTCCATTCTTAAGCTGGATGTTGTGGTATCATATGCCAGGCTCTCCTGCCCCAAACATTGACCATTAGCTTTGGCTATGAACCCCCAGCCACTTCTCTCTTGACACCGAACCATCTGTGTAGATAATCGCATCACTCGAGTGAGCATTGTCCTGAATTAGTTGCTGGATTTCCACTTCCGTGGCCCCTGCTGGCCACTCCCTGCACTCCCGGCTTAATGTGATTATAACTCTGCACAAGTCTGCTCGGCTGGCACTCTGACCCACTCCTCTCCACGCCAAATGTTCTCCAAGGGGCACACCTGTCTGATCGTATCCTCCGCCTGAGCCATCCATGATTTCCCTCTTATCAGTCGATGACCATTAACTACGTCCAGCGCCTCATGCAACGGGTGATCTGTGTCTGCAGCTACTCTGAGGTATGCCTTCGCCTGCATCACCTTGAGCCTACCAGCAACAGTCGGCAGACCAAGGATGTAACGCATACACACTACTGGGGTGTCTCTAGTGCATCCCAGAATGACCCGCATAGCTTCGTTCTGTATGCGCTCTAACTTCACCATCTGACTCTCTGAGACAGTGAGCAGACCTAATCCTTAATCTAAAGAGGGTAGTTACGAACAGATAAAGCTAGGAGTACGACAGGGGCGTGTCTTGTCACCAGATCTTTTCTCCCTATATAGCGAAGTAATAATGAGAGAGATCAAAGAGATGCCAGGAATACTAGTTGGAGGTTATAATATAAATAATATACGCTATGCAGATGACACAGTATTGGTGGCGGATAAATCAACAGACCTACAACAATTGTTGGACATTGTAGTAACAGAGAGTGCAAGAAAAGGACTCTCCTTGAATATCAAGAAAACAGTAACAATGGTGATATCAAAGAAAATGGTGACACCAAAATGTGACATAGAAATAGAAGAGAAAATCCTCAACCAAGTGGATAATTTTAGATACCTAGGGACATTTATAACATCAGATGGAAGATGTACAACAGGGATTAAGAGCAGAATAGGGCAAGCAAAGGCCGCATTTCATAAAATGAAGAGTATCTTTTGCAATAAGTCATTATCACTGAATGTAATGGGACGCAGAGGTGTTTCCAAGGCACCAGGGCCGGGTTATATACTGGCCAAGACCTATTGACGCGTCCTCGTCGATCGTCCTGGGCAACAGGTCCCTTCGGGGTCCTGGCTAAAGTCAGTAGGATCGCCGATTCCTCCGAAGTCGGAGAGTGTCTGCCTGTACGGCGAGGAACCACCAGTCTGCACACCAATAAGCCAGACATGGGACAACGGATACTCACGCAAAACTCAGGTCCTGTATGACATCACACTGATGTTGGACAACAGGATGCCTTCATCCGACATACAGGACTTTGCGTTGGAGCTCAAGCCAACGAACACAAGCAAGCAAGCAAGCAAGCACTGAATGTAAGAAAGAGAGCGCTGAAATGCTATGTAGAACCAGCTTTGCTGTATGGCGGTGAATCTTTGAATGCAAATAAACAAATTAAGAAGCAATTAGAAGCAACAGAGATGTGGTTCCTGAGACGAATGTTGCAAATTCCTTGGACTGCCAGAGTAACTAACAACGACTGCCTGAGACAGGCTCATGAAACTAGAACACTGTATACAACAATAAGGAAGCGACAAACATCTTTCTTTGGCCATCTGATGAGAAGAGAGGCATTGGAGTACATCGTGACAACTGGAAAGATTGAAGGGAAGACAGGCAGAGACCGACCAAGAGAAATGATGCTGGATGGATTGAGACGGTGACATAGAGGAATATCAGCAACAGAGTTGATCCACAAAAACAAAGCCCGAGATCTATGGAGAGCCATGAACGCCTACGCCAGCTGACAGGGCACTTGATGTTAATGATGATGATAATGATGAAAATGATGATGATGAGGATGTTAGTACCTTGCGGTGTATGACAGGGGGGTCTTGAGCCTGAGGAATTAAGGCCGTCTGGCTAGTGCAGTCGCCGCGAACTGTGCAGGTTCATTCATTCATTCATTCATTCATTCATTCATTCATTCAGTAGCATGTCGTTTGCAGAACCTAGCTCACAAGCAAGATGTCCCGCGTCCGATACACCCATCTGGAGATCATTCTCCACATCTGTCACGAGCGCCATGAGTTAACCAGCTAATAATACCGACGTTTGCGTGGCGTATATTTTCTAGGCCACAACAGTCGTACTAACAGAGTAAACACAGCTGCACAGGTTACATCGTGTCAGCCCATAAACACATTTGGTGGTGAGTGAGAAGGAATGGATACATCGAGTTGGCAGTTCATTAACAGTTAGAATCACATATGATTGTCGGCTTAGGATATGGAATGGTTCCGTTTGTCATCTATACTGCCGGACCTCAGACGGAAATGGCTGCTGGGATTGTCACCACGGAACAGAAGATTGACAGTTTATCAACAGGTCGGAAGTGCCCGACTAGGGAGAAAACAGTGCATCTGTCAATTCTTGGTTTCCGGCACATCGAGAGGATTGACGGGGTTATTTGCAACTCTTTGTTGTAACTCGACAGAAACTCGCTGGCTTGTTTGAGAATCTAAACTATTACTGACAACTTTGACAGGACTAAAGCCAGGAAAATGGATTCTTGACAAGGGATGATCTGCCACGGTGCCACCTGTGTGGGGGCATAAAGGATAACGTCACGTGGCCAACTTTGGTAGTTTGCCATATAAACCCGAGTTGGGATCAACTAGGGGGGACTTGAAAAATGCTCTAGTCAGAGTGCCAGGGCACTGCAGTGCTTAGTGGAAATAATATCTACCGTGTGTTAATTAGTGACTTAATTTTGCACGTGCCTATAATGGCAGATGTAGATATGATTGATAGGACTGCAGTAGTGCCATTTAAGGTATAACCTATTATAATATATTCGTTATAATTACTTTAGGCAGTAGCCTTGTTAAACTAT
This sequence comes from Cepaea nemoralis, assembly GCA_014155875.1. NCBI lineage: Eukaryota > Metazoa > Mollusca > Gastropoda > Stylommatophora > Helicidae > Cepaea > Cepaea nemoralis. The sequence continues at coordinate 7,837 of JACEFZ010000922.1, forward strand.
AGTGTGATGATTAGCACTGTTAGTGGAAACTAGCTAGAGTAGTGAAGTGATACTTGGCTCGGTTAGCTAAAATAGATTAGTGAAGTGTTGATAAGCTTTACTAGTTGAGAATTGAGTAATGAGGGATAATTGGGATCTTCCCGTAGGTGTCCCTGGTGGGCGGGGTTCCGCATTCTGGTTGCTGATTTTTTCTTTGTCATAGCCTGATTCGGCTCTAGGTGGGTAGCTAATCTGCTCTGTGACTAAGTCTAGTTAGCTAAAGATCATTAAGCAAGGTGATAGGCTTACACTCAGCCGAAGGGATCAGTGACTAGTACTATCACCAGATGTGTTGTTTCTATCCTAGGTTCCCTACCAGATCCAAGGAAACTCTACAAGTTTTGGGAAAGAATTAAAAAACCCATTCTGAAGAACACCAGTTCAAGAGTCAATAAAGTTGTATACAGAAACGTAACTTACGCTAGAAGGAAATTGATTCATCAAAGAGAGTGATGCATACTGATGCACCACACAGCATCAGACAGTAGTAACGAACCGAGAACCGGCTAAGAGTACCTAGTGGTAGTACAGTAACAATTAACATTAGTAATTAGCACTTATGGACTGAATGGTTCGATGTGCAACGAGGATGATCTGTCGACTAACTAACTAACTAACTAACTGCGTACACACTACAAAAGACTTGTGCAGTTTGTTAAGGAACGTTAGGAACGGACATTGTGTAGAGTGCAACCGGTCCATGATTAACTGTTAATACCACCGGTGTCTATTTCGGATGTTCATGAAATTGGATTACCAGAGGTCTACAGAGGCAAAGCAGTATCCGGCAAGATGGTTTCGGCACTGGGTGAGACGTACTTGTTCTGACGTAACGTGCTGTGGTCTATCTTTGCTGGGATCAGCTGACTGGGTTGCTGTCTGAGAGTCAGAGTCTACACACTTTATAGAACACGTCACACATTTTCTTCACATACACGTCTCATATACGTTACACTTTTATTTTAATAAATTACTCTTTATTAATTTCTAGAAGCAAGAGTTGTTGAGTATGTTGCGTTGGGGAAGTATGAGAGGGGGCATAGTACGACAGTGAGAGAGAGTGATAGGAAAAGGTGTCCATAGGCTGATGGAGTGTGTTGGACGGAAGCTTGTGGATTCTCCAGAATATTGAGAGGAAAAAGAAATATTATAATGTGGGTGTCGACTCTCTTCACTCCAGGGACGACACTTTAAAGGAGGACACGACAACATCTTGCACCCATCTTTTCTTTGGCCTTCCTCTTCCTTTCTTCCCAGGCAAATACCTCTCCATTATTGTTTTCTCAAAACACTCCTGACGTTTCAAGTGACCAAAGTGCATCAACTTTCTTTGTTTTATCGTCTTTAATAGCCAACCCTCTTTAATATTCGTCTCTTGAAGTATGGATGCATTTGTTCTTTTCTTTACCCAAGATATTCTTAGAACCATACTTCCGGTCACGAACATGGAGGATAGGCAGTGAAACAGTTAAGGCCTCTGGAGTGTTTATGCTCGTGGCCACCGTTTGCATTCGCATTTTCCTCATGTTGGGCTGGTAGTTTATAGTTCTGCTACTGAGTTGAGTGAAAGGCGCGATGCTGTGAGCTGTGAATTTAGTGTGAAATGCTTTTAAATCTGCCCGAGTTTGTGGAGCGTGAACTGCATGTTCAGAGCAATGGCGGCTGGCTATGTCCCAGAATTGACCGGTTTTTGTGCCTTATGCAGAAATGTGTGGCTGCTGGTCTTCTGGTCGACTGCCGCTTCCTTTGACGATGAACTGTGTTTCGTGGAGGACTGTTGTTTTGGCATTCTGGAGACGTCATTATGTATAGTGAAATTTTGTTTTTTTATCTCTCCGAGGTGTTGTGGCGTGAACTGCAGGCTCGAAAAATGGCGTAGCTGGCTAGAAAACATCTAGAAACGGAACAACATCTATAAATATCTGCATACATGGCGGCTGGTTGCGACACAGAAGTGAAAGGTTCTTTGCCTTGTTTTCTAATGACTGCCGTTTCTATCCATGATGAACTGTATTTTCGTAGAGGACTTTTGTTTTGGCATTCTGGCGATGTCATTATGTACAATGCACGTTTTTACATCTGTCCGAGGTTGTTTTATTGCGTGAAGCAAATTTCGGCGATAAAATGGCGTGACTGGCTAGAAAACATCTAGAAACGGAACACCAACATCTAGAAACATCAAGACTTTGTAAGTGAACATCTGGTTGGGATAGTGACTGCCACTTCCATCAGGGATGAATGTTTTGTGGGGGACTTTTGTGGTGACATTCTGGTTTCGGCATTACGCACAGTGTGCCTGAGCGGACTGTTGTTTGTCGAGACTCCTGTCTTTTCTACTTTTCACATGGGGCAGTGAGGAACATTTTATGTGATATTCACTGGCATCGGAACGGTGAATAATGGGGACGACCCGTTGCTATGATGTTGGAACCGCGACTGAACTGAACTGAACTGAACTGATTCTTAGAACCCGTCTATAATATTTATACGGAACACAAGTAAAGGCAGCGGCTGCAGCAGGATATAACAATATGAATTGGAAACAAATAGGTATATTTAGCTCCTGCAAGAAGAAACATACTAAACATAGACACGTTGCACATACCTTACAAGGAGATCCATCATGCACAGGTGAAAACAAAGTCTGTGGCTTATCCAAAATCAGAAGCAATCAATAAATATATAAAATGAAATAATAAAATAAAAAACACACAACTACGTACAATAGGACACACAGGACGGCCGACGTTTCGATTCTAAGAATCTTTGTCAAGGATAGGACAACACAAATAGATAAAACAACGAAGAACAAAACAACAAAATAACACAACTACTCGGTTCGCATGTGGGAGCAGAAATGGTTCAACAGTTCTATAGTTGGTGCATAATTTCAGCTTGCCCTTTGTTGGTATTGGAATGAAGATAGTCCTCTTCCAATCTTTTGGTTCACGGTTGTTATGGTTTCTTGGAAAGTGCTTGCTTGTTTGTGTTCGTTGGCTTGAGCTCCAACGCGAAGTCATGTATGTCGGATGAAGGCATCCTGTTGTCCAACAACAGTGTGATGTCATACAGGACCTGAGGTTTGCGTAAGTATCCGTTGTCCCATGTCTGACTTATTGGTGTGCAGACTGGTGGTTCCTCGCCGTGCAGGCAGATACTCTCCGACTTCAGAGGAATCAGCGATCCTATTGACTTTAGCCCGGACCCCGAAGGGACCTGTTGCCCAGGACGCTCGACGAGGACGCGTCAATAGGTCTTGGCCAGTATATAACCCGGCCCTGGTGCCTTGGAAACACCTCTGCGTCCCTCTTGGCAAGTGCCGGTTAGAGTTTTCTTTTTGCCCCCGACAGAAAAGAAAATCCACACCTTACCGAGAATTCGAACCCGGGTCTCCCGAAGGAAGAATCCGGCATTCTACCCACTCGGTCAGCCGCTCCTCATTACTACTCCTGTATTGTCAAAATTGTGCCTGGTGCCACCTACTTATGAGTGAAGGTGGCTAAGTATAAAAATCCACAGCCTAGAAACATGAAACCACCCGGTGATACGAGAAACACGAGAAGCGACTGAGCACCTGCTGGAAGTGTCGATGTGCAAGTTAATGGGCCGAACGTCTGGCCTACAAATCAGACAAGTGACAGGAGCAACACAGATCGATGGATCAATGCCTGGGGTGGTGTAATGAGAACAGGACAGTTGTCAGCCAGTGCCGTGGACGGCAAGATAATTACACATGGTCGGTGGATAGAAGGCAAGGGACAAGCAAAGGGCAAGGGCAGCAAGATGGCACACTTCGGTGTGTAGTTGCCGTGTTTCATGATCCGCCCACCCACTTGCTAGCTAGCCGTTGGGGACAGTGTTTGCTGCAGGAAAGGTTTGTGTTAGTTTTATTGCCCTCATCTACGCTGTCGCTGTCATCGTCGTCGTTGTCGTGGTCATTCGATGCATCAAATGCCTGGTCGTCATCCTTGTTCGGATGACCTCTTCCCAGTGTTTCTGTTGGCACATTGGTAATGGTACAATTAGTGCTACAGTTAGTGATACAGTTAGTGGTAGTTGTTGTTACTTTTGTAGTTCTTATTGTACTACTACAGCCAGCAGCAGCTGTACTCATAGTCGTAGTAGTAGTAGTAGTAGTAGTAGTAGTAGTAGTAGTAGTAGTAGTAGTAGTAGTAGTAGTAGTAGTAGTAGCAGTAGCAGTAGCAGTAGAAGATGAAGAAGTAGTAGTAGTAGTAGTAGTAGTAGTAGTAGTAGTAGTAGTAGTAGTAGTAGTAGTAGTAGTAGTAGTAGTAGTAGTAGTAGTAGTAGTATCAGTAGTAGTAGTAGTAGTAGCAGTAGCAGTAGCAGTAGCAGTAGAAGATGAAGAAGTAGTAGTAGTAGTAGTAGTAGTAGTAGTAGTAGTAGTAGTAGTAGTAGTAGTAGTAGTATCAGTAGCAGTAGCAGTAGCAGCAGCAGTAGCAGTTGTTGTTGTTGTTGTTGTTGTTGTTGTTGTTGTTGTTTTGTTGTGTTTGATGTCGTTGGTGTAACTGGTGTTTCCATTATTTATATTGATTGTTATGAAGACAACGGTACATATGAGCAATCGGCGTTGTTACGATTTCAGGAGGACGAACCCATTGTAAATACCACCTACTGTAAATGTCACATTATACGATCATATTGTAAATGCCATATTGAGCGATAATATTGCACATATGATATTATTCAATGATACTGTAAATACCATATTTAACGATCGTGGTGTTAATATCACACTGGACTATCATATTGTGTATACAATATTGCACTATCCTATTGTAAATACCATATTGGACGATTATATTGTAAATACCATATTGGACGATTATATTGTAAATACCATATTGGACGATTATAAAGTAAATACCATATTGGGTGATCATATTGTAAATACCATATTGGACGATCCTATTGTATATATCCTGTCGGACGATCTTATTATAGATATCATTTTAGATTATTCTATTGTGGATATAAACGTAAACTGATTAGAGAAATTAGACGTAAACAGTCAACATTGTTTGGTCACGTTATGAGAAGAAATAAATTGGAGATCTTGGTGACAACTGACAACACTGAGGGGGAAAGAACAAGAGGAAGACAGAGACGTAATTATCTGGATGGCCTGATACGTGCCATGGTCGAGAGAAGAACACTGAGCTGATCCACGACTCTGGTGATCGAGTGGGATGGCGAGACATGACCGCCCACGCTTATCAGCATGGCACACGATGCTGATGATGATGATGATGATTGATGATGATGATGATGATGATGATGATGATGATGATGATGATGATGATGATGATGATGATGATGATGATGATTGTAGATATCCCGTTGAACGACCTGCGGGTGCCAAGTCAATCAAGCACAAAATTACCTCCTTGACCCTTGCTCCGCTGCTCGGTATCAACAGTCAGGCCTGGTCTGTTTGCCATCTCTGTATTCATGTCACCGCGTTTTTGTTTCTCGAATCTCCAATTGTCACCGCGGTTTTGTTTGTCGAATCTCTAATTGTCACATGGTGATTGTTTGTCGAATGTCCAATTACACCGCGCTATGTTTGTGTCGAATCTCCAATTACACTGCGTTTTTGTTTGTTGAATCTCTAATTGTCACCCCGTTTTTGTTTGCTGAATCTCTAATTGTCACCGCGATATTGTTTATCAAATCTTTAATTGTCACCGCATTTTTGGTTATTGAATCACTAATTGTCACCGCGTTGTTTTGTTTATGGAATCTCTAATTGTCACCACGTTTTTGGTTATCGAATCTCTAATTGTCACCCCGTTTTTGGTTATCGAATCACTAATTGTCACCACGTTTTTAGTTATCGAATCACTAATTGTCACCACGTGTTTGGTTATTGAATCACTAATTGTCACCACGTTTTTGGTTATCGAATCACTAATTGTCACCACGTGTTTGGTTATTGAATCACTAATTGTCACCACGTTTTTGGTTATAGAATCACTAATTGTCACCACGTTTTTGGTTATGGAATCTCTAATTGTCACCGCATTTTTGTTTGTCGAATCTCTAATTGTCACCGCGTTTTTGTTTATGGAATCTCTAAATGGTAGGTCCATGTTTGTGTATTCTCTAGTTGAGCTGAGGTGAATCAAGAACCAACATCACAAGTCTGGGGACATTTTCATTCGTGCTCGGTCCTCATCTTCAACAGCTAGCGAATAGTCACAATACTAATGGTACCAACAGCAGTCTGGTCAATAGATGTCACGCCAATGTGTTTCTCTAATTTCTAGTAGCTGCTCCCCTGTTTACATCTCTAATCTCTAGATGTCACGCCAAGTTGAGGTTGTCTAATCGTGGACGCCACGTCAGTTATTGGGTGACTAGTTTATACATGCCGCATTCATCAATATAAAACAAACATAAATATTTTATACACGGGTCAGTCAGACAGTAATCGTTTTTTTTTTCCTGTGAATAATGGAGGTAGACACGTGACATTTTGTCTAAGTCAAATTTAGAATATCGCTATTTTTTTAATGAAATTAACATCTATTTGGACAACTAGACAAGCCGGTATCCCTGGTCCAAGGGTTACAGGACTTTCTCCGTAATCCCGTATACTCTCGTGAGTAATGTGACGTGCGCAAGAATTGGTAGCTGTTCTCTCCGCGTCGGTAACTTACGGGATATGTGAGCCGGTGGCTCAGAAAGCAATGGCAAACGACTGAGCGTAATCTTGCCAAGAAATCAACAATCAGCTGAAAGATGCTGATGTTGACAGCGATGTCCTGTAAAGGATGTGGGAACAAACAAACAAAAAAAAGACAAGCTATAGTATTCCACTAAAATGGACATGTAGACCACAGCGTAACAAACAGCGAATTGTAATAGGATTTCTGGTTGTGGAGAAAGATACTCTGGTGAACGTTCACAAACATGTGTTTGCTGTGTATGGAAGTTGTGCAGCCGATAGGAGCACCATCAAAGTGCTGAGCCCAGAGAGTTGAAGATTCAGAAAGTGAAGAGACGGAGGTGCATGATCTTCCTACCTGGGTCTGTCAGGCTTACCAGCCCTGACATGGCTACCAGCCCTGACATGTTGAGCGGCTGCTTGTTGCCATTATTTGTGATGATCAGAGCATTACAGGTCAATAGTTGACCTTGCAGCTGTCAGTCAATAATACAGCTTAGGCCAAAACACTAACAAAACTCAAGAAGCGCTTCCGCAAAGTTCGGCCCAACAAGAATCCAGCAGAACTGGTGCTCCGACACGCCCGCACATCAACTCAGAAAATCGCCAACAATCGCCAAGTTGGGCTGGACTGTACTCCGTCATCCACCCTATAACCCTGAAATAGGTCCATTTGTTTATGTTTACAAAATTCATTTGACAATGTTTTTCCTATGCACTATTGATGAACGAAAGATGAGTGATTGGAAGGGCCGAATGTAAGACGGGCCTGCGTGCCCAATTTGTTACCCTTTGAAAATAAAGTCCGTTCGTTCGTTCCCTCAGATTGTCATCAGTCTGGTCCACTTAAAATGCACTCCGTGGGGCAAGGGTTCATGATGATGAGGGTCTGACTCATACATTGAACAGGACAACACCTGGTACATTAAAGGCATTGCATGTACGTTTTTCGCGCTGACGTAGGGCCTTACAAATTGATGGACGATTATGTAGAAAAATACTTTGTTTAGAGGAAATGCTTACGTTTATTTTCTGTAATTTTTATTCATTAGAACAAATAATGTCCCAATTAAATTATTGTTCATTACATTTTGACCGTGCCTAGTATAGTATATTCACCGTTGTAGTAATTATATGTATCCTGTTGTAAGGTGGCCATCGAATAAGATATCGTTATTTTTCCCGCCACGAGACACATTAAAATACCGCATACATTATCTGCATTGTCATTTAAACATAATAAACACATTGTTTACTGTTATTGTAGACAACTGTTAATATTCATAACATTGACTGTTCGCCAGGATGACCAGTGACGAGAGGATGTCAACAACACGCCCACAACCACGCGTCAGTGATGGTCATCGTGCTGTCTGCTGGTCAGGCCTGGGACAGGTTCCACAGCCACACGGACCACCTCCACACCATGGCCTCACTGACCCACGAGTCAACTATCTAGAACAGAGCTTGGCCACGGCAACAAAGTCTTCCCACGACGCGGTTGTGGAGTGGGGCAGTTTAAATCCCCGAGCTCCACCACCAGGATCGTCTCCGCAGAGAATCATACATAACGTTGTCGACAGTAAACGTCACTGTCTTCATGGAGACAGTCACAGAGTCGTGGGAGGACACCTCCACTGCATCGTTCACCTCACCCAGGAACGAGACACCCAGGGCTGACTTCTCGCCGGCAGTATTGCACCAGGTTAAAGACAAGACAGGGGACACTGCCAGCAATGAGACACTCGGGGCTGACCTCTCACCGGCAGTATTGCACCAGGTTAAAGACAAGACAGGGTACGCTATCAACAACGAGACACTCGGAGCTGACCTCTCGCCTGCAGTATTGCACCAGGTTAAAGACAAGACAGGGGACACCGACATCAACGAGAATCATCTAGCCGCAGACCCCGCCCTGCAGACTGTCAATACATCATCCGAGAACCAACCTGCCATAGTCACTAGACAACTGACCACAGCAGCGACAGGCCGTGTCCGGTCCCTGGACATTGACGTACCATACCGGTCCGGGAACCATAGATGCAGAGCAACAACCCGCAGCAGCAACCCCACTAACAGAAACCGCACCACCACCAACCCAAACAACAACCGGGCTGGTAGAAACAGCAATTGTCAAAATCCTAGTATGTAATAATTCTGGAGTTACAAACATCGCTACAGAAAGAGAGACCGCATCGACAAATTCCCCGACAGAAGCAACAGCTGTAGGCCAGACTCCAACACGTCCAAACTGGATCCCTACTGGAGTAAGAGCAGCAGCCTCCATAGAAGAAAGCCCCTCAACGACCACGGTGTCGGCATCTACAGACGAACCCACCATCTTATTCGGTTTGCGTGCCAGGGACTTCCTAGAACATGCCATCCCCCGACGCAAACTAGACCCGCCCGTGAGCCAGGCATTTGTGCCTCACGCTAGGAGCTCTATCCGGGTCACCACCACAGCTACATGTACACAAACCACGACAGCAGCTGCATCGACAGAAACAGCAATTACACCGACAGAAACAGAAACATCACCGAAAGAAACAGCAACTGCACCGACAGAAACAGCAACTACACCGATAGAATCAGCAATTACACCGACAGAAACAGCAACTGCACCGATAGAAACAGCAATTACATCGACAGAAACAGTAACTACACCGATAGAAACAGCAACTGCACTGACAGAAACTGCAACTGCACCGATACAAACAGCAACTACACCGACAGAAATAACAACCGTAACGACAGAAATAGCAATCGTATCGACAGAAACAGCAACTGCACCGATAGAAACAGCAACTGCACCGACTACAGAAACAGGGGCAGCAACATCAGCTTATAGAAGGACTGTCGCTGATCAAACACAAACCGCTAGGGGAGTTATGGCAGGTGAACTAACTACTCCACACAAGTGACAGCAACCTCACAGACAAAAGAAGCCATGCAGCTATCAGACACCACAACTGCACTCCGGACTAGGAAGTATCCTCACTGGCTGTCCAGTCGGAGTAGGGGTTAGTGGGGGAAAGCACGACAACGAAGCGACCAACTCGCCGGCGAATCATAATACTGTTACCGACAATAGCACCCCGATCAGAAACAACAACTCCACCAGCAAAAAAACACATCAACCCTATCAAAAGCTATTACTAAACAAGCAGAAAATACAACTGCACCATTAGAAACAACAGCTGAAGATAGAGAGAAAAAAAAAACAACCACACCTCCAGAAACAACGACTGGAGAAAGAACATCGACAGCACCAGAAACAAGAATCGAAGAGTAGAAAATACAACACGCATAGAAACAACTACTGAACACATAGAAACAGGAACATCAAGAGAAATAATAACTGCACTGACAGAGATAACAACTCCACCAAGGCAAACAACAATTCTTTCAAAAGAGCTAAGTGCATCGACTGAAACAACAACTGCACCGAGAGATACAACAATGGCACCGAGAGATACAATAATAGCACCAAGAGATACAATAACTGCCCTGGGACAATCAACAACTGCACCGAAAGATACAACAACTGCACCGGGAGATACAACAACTGCACCAAGAGATACAACAACTACACCAAGGGATACAACAACTACACCAAGAGATACAACAACTGCACCAAGAGATACAACAATGGCACCGAGAGATACAATAATGGCACCAAGAGATACAACAACTGCCCTGGGACAATCAACAACTGCACCGAAAGATACAACAACTGCACCGGGAGATACAACAATGGCACCGAGAGATACAATAATGGCACCAAGAGATACAACAACTGCCCCGGGACAATCAACAACTGCACCGAAAGATACAACAACTGCACCGGGAGATACAACAACTGCACCAAGAGATACAACAACTACACCAAGGGATACAACAACTACACCAAGAGATACAACAACTGCACCAAGAGATACAACAACTGCACTGACAGATACAACAACTACACCGAGAGATACAACAACTACACCAAGAGATACAACAACTGCACCGAGAGATACAACAACTACACTAAGAGATACAACAACTGCACCGAGGGAATCAACAACTGCACCGAGACATACAACTGCTCTTAGAGATACAACAACTGCACCGAGAGATACAACTGCTCTTAGAGATACAACAACTGCACCTAGAGATACAACTGATCTTAGAGATATAACTAACTGCACCGAGAGATACAACAACTGCACCGAGAGAATCAATAACTGCACGGATAGATACAACTACACGCAATACTATCACATATCCAGCGTGGAACACTGCAGGAATTTGAAGCATGGCTACAGTAAGACAGTCTGCACCACCACCACCACCACCAACAACACCAACAACAACAACAACAACAACAACAACAACAACAACAACAACAACAATACAGACAATCAAACAAGCTGAGAACACAGAATATCAGACTACAGGGACAGAGAAAGCAACATCACCACATAGAATAACCGTGGAACAACAACCAACGAACGATGGTGCATCCATGACAAGCACACACACCGTGACAACAGCTCCACTAGACGTGGCAAATCCAATAGGCGTGGCAACGGCTTCATTACGCTAGACAACTTTACACAACGTGACAACAGACCCACTAGACGTGACAACTTCAATAGACGTGGCAACAGCTTCATTAGGCGTGACAACTTCACACAACGTGACAGCACCCCCACTAGACGTGACAACAACTCCACAAACAACAGAAACCACACAGCTAACAGAAAACGCAACTGCACTCTGGACTGACAAATACCCCGACTGGCAGCCCACTCGCAGTAGCACGCTGACTACCCAGGATCAAACCTCATCCACTAAGCGACCAACACGGAGGCGAATCATCATAATGTTACCCAAACATACGCCAATAATACCGCCCTCAAAAGAAACAACAACAGTGCAAGCAAAACCGACAACTGCACCACCAGAAATCACAACTAAACAAGCAGAAACAATAACTACACCATCAGAACCCACAGCTGAACAAGCAGACAATACAACTGCACCATCAGGAATAACAACTGGGGAAGCAGAACACACAGCCACACTATCAGAAACACCTACTGAAAGTGTAGAAAAAGAAACTACACCACCAGAAACAACAACTGAACGAGCAGAAATAACTGCATTATCAAATACAACAATTGAAACAGCTCAAGAATCAACAAAACATGTTGAAAAATCAACTGCACCGCCAGAAACAACGCCTACAGTTGCAGAAAAATCAACTGCTGCTATCAGAAACAAATATATCAATAGAGATAACAACTACACAAATTAACGGAACAACTCAGCCAATAGAAGTAGCAAATGCAACCACAAAATTAACAACTGCTCCTGCAAAATCAACATCAGCCCCAACAGAAACAGCAACTGCCCCAACAGAAACAACAGCTGAACATCAGAAAGTGAAACACGCGGAACTGCACTCTACTCGCGCGATAACTAAATCCCCAAACACAATAACACCTCCATACAATACGACATTACCAGGATCCTCTGCAACAGAAACATTGTATACTTCAAATTTATATCACCCCACAAATACAACAGCAACTTCTCCAAGGATACAACTAAACAGAACAGTCGCAGAGAGTCCAACACCAAAAAACACTCGTTTACTTCCGGTGTCGCCAGCTAGAAGCCAAGATGGCCGCCGGCGAACAAAAGCCCCGTATGTAAAGTCGACGGAAGTGAATAATGTAATTATACAATTTTATGACGAGGAGCACACGAAAGAAGACAATGTTCCAAAGTTGTACAAAAACAAACCAGACATGTATGATTATTATAAATACAACAAACATAAAAGGCGTCATTCTAAAAGACACAAAAACATCATCTACCATTACTATAGAGGACACAAAAACATCATTTACACTTCTACAGAGGAAATAAAATCATCAACTACCATTTCTACGACAGATACAAACCATAACATCATCACCCACGCCAGGAGGACAATATCGAGGATGGTTCTCAAGAAAATGGGAACACAGATGTAAGATCCAAATTGTACGAACAACAACAACATCATCAGCATCACACACGTCAGGAGGACATCATCGAGGATGGTTCTCATGACAATGGGAACACAGATGTAAGATCCAAATGGTACGGACATCTGGAACATCATCAGCATCACCCAGAACAAGAGTCTTATCAGCGCTAAACATTCAGCTTCATATCCCCACAAGCCACACTGGGTGGCAGTATTTTCGATGCTTAAATGCCGAGGCCACTTCTTGTGGCACATGTTAAACGTATGTTTCAGGATTAAACATAATTTGAGTTGATTTGTGTGTAGTCCATGCCGTGGGGCGTTAGTGATCGTGTCTGTCCAGCCTTCTGTCTCGCGTACTGCATATCTTATTATAGTCCATGCCGTGTGGCGTTGGTGATCATGTCTGTCCACAACTTTCTGTCTCGTGTACTGCCAATCATTTCTGATACCGATGTTCCTCCATGTCTTGATATCAAACTATCCAGCCTCTTCTTTCTTGGTCTCCCCCTGCCTGTCTCATGTTAGCCTCACGTCTTGGTCTCCCCTTGTCTGTCTCATGTTAACCTCATGTCTTGGTCCCCCCTACCTGTCTCATGTTAGCCTCATGTCTTGGTCTCCCCCTGCCTGTCTTCATGTTAGCCTCATGTCTTGGTCTCCCCTGCCTAGTTCTATGGTTAGCCTCCATGTCTTGGTCTCCCCCTTGCCTGGTCGCAATGTTGAGCCTCGATGTCTTGGGACTCCCCCCTGCCTGTCTCATGTTAGCCTCATGTCTTGGTCTCCCCCTGCCTGTCTCATGTTAGCCTCATGTCTTGGTCTCCCCTGCCTGTCTCATGTTAGCCTCATGTCTTGGTCTCCCCCTGCCTGTCTCATGTTAGCCTCATGTCTTGGTCTCCCCCTGCCTGTCTCATGTTAGCCTCATGTCTTGGTCTCCCCCTGCTGTCTCATGTTAGCCTCGTGTCTTGGTCTCCCCTCTGCCTGTCCTCATGTTAGCCTCATGTCTTTGGTCACTCCCCCTCCTGTTCATGTAGGCCTCATGTCTTGGTCTCCTCCTGCCTGTCTCATGTTAGCCTCATGTCTTGGTCTCCCCCTGCCTGTCTCATGTTAGCCTCGTGTCTTGGTCTCCCCCTGCCTGTCTCATGTTAGCCTCACGTTAGTATCACTGAAAGGGTCACTCACACAGACACATTGACACTGTTACTAGCGCTGTTACTAAGATGATCTGGGCTGGTCGCTTTCGAGATGTGGTGACATTCAACGCCCTATTTCGTTTTCTCTGTGTCCCAGGTACGACTATAAATCATTTTAAATGTTGTAGCCGTGCCTAGTGATGTGAAAGAGACGAGTAGCAGAGTATTTGTATGAGAACTGTGAAAGTGTGAGATCAGAGCTTCATTGAGGAGTTATACTGAATGTTGCTTTCTGTCAGGCTGACATGTCTAACACACTGAATATTTTACCATGTCTATCGTTTCGTCTGCTATGAGAAATCTGCTGTATGTTTGGTGATTGTAAAGCACTCTCAATGCATATTTGCACTCTTTATGCGCTGTAGAACTTCCCTATGGATGCACATCATTACACATTCTTAATCAAACTGTAGAAACATTCTTCAGAGTCTACGTTTTACCACTCTTATGATCAGAATGTGTGATTTGACATGTAATCTTTTCCCTGAAAATGCTGAGAATATTTAACGGCGTGATCTGTTGGTTTTATGAGTACCATCTTATATGAGTGGAAAGATAGACGCATTACCATATTCATATGTTTGCAAAACGTGCGTTTCACGCCAGAATTACACCATTGCTATGATAACTGGTGACTATTTTATGTTCATGAGAATTCCTAAAAGCACTCATAAAGATTTGCCATAATGCAATTTATCGCTGAAGTTGGTGCACTTGTTGGCTTGCAGCAGTGGTCGAGTTTACGAACTGCGTTCAGAAAACCCTGTTCCTAATGGTCAGGGGGAAAGGACAATGTATGTTCGAACCTTTGTCTAAGTTTGATGAATATATATCTGACGGCTTATGCAATGTTTCATGGGAGGATTCTATGTTTTCATATGTGTTTTGTTTACATGTGAATGTTGCTTATTAAATATTGCCCTACCTGCTGTGGGAGAGGTAATAATGTTGCCCAAGGGGTAAGAGCAAATGACTTGATGGTGATGAGGGATTGCACTGTGAACCGGGTCTAGCCTGGGAGAGGGGAGGACTGGCGTTGCTGTATAAGTGTGGATGGGATAGGACATCCATATACCAAAGTACCACCCACAGGGATTGATGATTGGTCTGGCCATTGGCTATTTGCCATTGGTCAAGTGATGTTTGAATATTGTATATTGTAGTTGTAGATGATATCTGTCTAATGATGCCTGTCGCATGATGTTGTCTCATGATATCTGCCTGATGATGTCTGTCTCATGATGCCTAGGTCTCAAGTTGTCTGGGTCTTATGAGAGTTTTGACATATCTGGACGAGTATATTATCACGTTAGTTGGTGTGTAATAATGTCCCTAACTCAGTAGGAAGTCTCAGTGTCAATCACGAATAGGGGTGAACAATGAGAATATACCACCCACTGTCCATCCGAGTGGATTACACTCCATCACCAGTACGAGGGGATTGGTGCATGAGTAACACCCTCCCTTCTCCTCCCCATTTCCTTTAGTTTCCTTTTGTGTTTGTTGATACTTTGATTATGACATTTGATTTTAGTACAAATGTATAGCAGGAAATAAATGACCGCAGACCCCGAGGTAGACCAAGAAGACGGTGGAGAGATAATACATGTACAGACCTACAAGCACTTGGAATCAGCGACTGGCAAGAGAAGGTCAACCAGAGAGACGAATGGAGACGGCTTGTATCTGCAGCAAAAAAAAACCCTCAATGGCTCGGAATGCTGAAGAAGAAGTATAGCAATGGGGGTTTTTTTTTTTGTATCAACAGAGAAGGGGATGATGGAGTGGCCTTATAGTTGGGACAACCAAATGGGAGTCCCAGTCTCAAATCTTCAACTCCTTATGTGTGGAGAGTCCAGTGATTACTACAGAACCTACAGGTTGGATTGACCAGCCTAAACCTTCATCACATTATATAGCTTTGCTAATGGCAACTGAGAGGGTCTATTCTCTGAACACGAACACAGGGATGGTCGACATTGTTTGCAATGCCATGAGAATCTACCTTCAAGAAAACGCGAAGAGTGATACCCTATCTATTAAAGGACCCCCTGGCCTCAGTTTACCTCAGTCAGGCACATGGACGATTAAAGACTGTGTATCAATGGAAACTCCCATGTTATTCCTAGAAACGGATTATCGGCATTTCTTAGGAACTGTCTAACACAGTGTTTCCCAACGTGGGGCCCACACCCCACAGGGGGGCAATTCGATTGTTAAGGGGGGGGGGGCAATTCGAAAATGGAAGAAATCTGCTGGATATAACAAAACGGGGAGACTTGAGACTGAAGTTAATTAAATTGGAACCTAACATAAGATCTCTTTGCAGCAAGCATCAAGCGCCAGAAGCTCACTAAATTTAAATAATTATTAATAATTAAAATAATATAGAAAAATCTTTCATTAAAATTGTTTTGTACTTGAATTTCAGTTCTCCATTATATGTTTTGAAAATGTACTTACTGTGTTTGCTCAATAATTTCCTAGTGATTTCTTCCTAAAACATATCGGTCCTTTGGCTAGGATCGGGTGCATTTGCTGCTCCCCCCCCCCCCCCCAGTAGTGCGCCTGGTCTGGTCGGGGGCCGGGATGATCAAATAAAAAAAATATCACATATCTTCACCTTAGATGTGGGCCTGGTGGACCACTGTGGGCAATAGCTCACAGTAAGACTAAGGGTCCACACAAAAAAAGGGGAACCAGCTTGTCTGGGGTAACCGCCAAACCAAATTTAAACAAAAAATACAACCGACACACAGGGACGCGGGACCTGTAGGGGGGAGGGGCTCTAGGAACTGTGAGCCCTTCTAAAAAAACTTCAAGTTTCTTTAGTGAACATTTAAATTTTTGAATATTTAAAAATGATGCATATGTTTGGGGGGGGGGGCATAAGAATTTTAGAAAGGCTTAGGTGGGGCATAGCACAAAAAAGGTTGGGAAACACTGATCTAACCCATCTCATTAATAGCTGTGGCTTATTTTGGAGGAAGGGGATTTTGGGAAAAAGTGTTTATTCAATCGGATTACTGTAGTCCGGGAACGAGTGTTAGCTTTTATTTCCATTCTGAAACTTTGCTGGGATGAACTTGCGTTGTGGAATGTTGTAAGATTGTTTGATCTATGTCCTCATTCACTAGTTGGTCTTCAGGGCGTCGTTGTCATAACGTACTAGACCCCTCCAGTCTGTTCAATACAAGAGTGGTGTTAAAAATGGTTGTTGAGTAAATTTCATTGTGAATGTCTTGTTCAACTGTTGTTGAATACATTTCATGGTGAATGTCTTGTTCAACTGTTGTTGAGTACATTTCATGATGAATGTCTTGTCCAGCTGTTGTTGAGTACAGTTAATTGAGACTGTTTTGATCAACACCTCTAAAGTGGCGGCATTGTCCGGTCTATTTAGAGTTGTTACTTTATCACCAATTGGTTGAGGAAAAGCTACAGACCTCACAATATGGAAGATCTTAACTGACGTATAAGGAAGATCTTGTCTGACGTGTAAGATCTTGTCTGACGTGTAAGATCTTGTCTGACGTATAAGGAAAATCTTGTCTGACTATAACAAAGATCTTGTCTGACTATAACAAAGATCTTGTCTGACGTATAAGGAAAATCTTGTCTGACTATAACAAAGATCTTGTCTGACTATATCAAAGATCTTGTCTGACTATAACAAAGATCTTGTCTGATGTATAAGGAAGATCTTGTCTGACTATAACGAAGATCGTGTCTTATATAAGGAAGATCTTGTCTGTCGTATAAGAAAGATCTTGTCTGACGCGTAAGGAAGATCTTGACTGGTAAATAAGGAAGATCTTGCCTGATTATAAGTGAGATCTTGTCTGGCGTGAACGAAAGATCTTGTCTCACATGTAAGGAAGATCTTGTTTGACAGAAACGAATGATCTCGTGTGTTGTATAAAGACGATCTTGTCTGGCGTGAACGAAAGATCTTGTCTCACATGTAATGAAGATCTTGTTTGACAGAAACGAATGATCTCGTGTGGTGTATAAAGACGATCTTGTCTGGCGGGAATGAAAGATCTTGTCTGATGTGTAAGTAAGACATTGCTCTGACGTGTAAGGAAGACATTGTCTGGCGTAAAAGGGAGATCTAGTCTGACGTATAACGAAAATCGTGTCTGTCGTGTAAGGAAGATCGTGTGTGACATGTAAGGAAGATCTTGTCTGGCGTGTAAGGAAGTTCTTGTATGACGGTAATAGAGACAGGATGATGTAATTAATATAGGAATGCAACTGTAACAGGGACAGGATAATGTAATTAATATAGGAATACAATGATTGAAGGCCGGCTCCCTGGCTGAGGTGTTAGCAGCTTTCTCCGTAACCCCGAATACTCTCGTGGTTGACGTGAGCGCACGAGAATTTGAAGGGGTTCGAGTCGCGCCAGTGACTTACAAGAGTATGGAGCCGGTCGCTCAGAAAGTCGTGGCGTGCTGATGAGCGTAATCTAGCCTAGGAATCAACATACAGCTGAAAGATGCTGGTGTTGACCGCAATATCCTGAAACAAGATGGAAATGCGGGGAAATAAATGATTGAAGGACAACGGGATATAAGAATGTTCGTCCATCACGAATGATGAGGACCATTCATTCTTTGCATCTTTTAATTTGAAGAAGAACGAATGACTTGCGCTTTAGATTGGATTATAGTGAGGAAGTGGTTGCGCAACTCCTTCGACTTCACTCTCTCGTCTGCGTCCATCTGGTTCCAGTGGCGAGCATGGCAAGACGACTGGAGACGGACACAGATGCAGTGGACGTTAGGCTGCCACAGGCCAGTTATCCCTATTGGCTCTCAAAAACAACTTCAACGGGATATAAGTAATACGGGAATACAATGCTTGCAAGACAATGGAAATAATTAATACAGGATTACAATAACTGCTTAAACAAGGGAATATAATTAATACAGAAATACTTGATTGCATAGACATATTATTCTTACAGGAATACAATGATTGCATAGACACGGGGATATAATTAATACAGGAATACAATGATTGCATAGACAATGGGATATAATTAATACAGGAATACAATGATTTGCCGTATAAGAAAGATCTTGACTGGTAAATAAGGAAGATCTTGCCTGATTATAATTGAGATCTTGTCTGGCGTGAACGAAAGATCTTGTCTCACATGTAAGGAAGATCTTGTTTGACAGAAACGAATGATCTCGTGTGGTGTATAAAGACGATCTTGTCTGGCGGGAATAAAAGATTTTGTCTCACATGTAAGGAAGATCTTGTTTGACAGAAACGAATGATCTCGTGTGGTGTATAAAGACGATCTTGTCTGGCGTGAACGAAAGATCTTGTCTCACATGTAAGGAAGATCTTGTTTGACAGAAACGAATGATCTCGTGTGGTGTATAAAGACGATCTTGTCTGGCGGGAATAAAAGATTTTGTCTCACATGTAAGGAAGATCTTGTTTGACGTGTAAGGAAGACATTGTCTGGCGTAAAAGGAAGATCTAGTCTGACGTATAACGAAAATTGTGTCTGTCGTGTAAGGAAGATCGTGTGTGACATGTAAGGAATATCTTGTCTGGCGTGTAAGGAAGTTCTTGTATGACGTGTAAGGAAGTTCTTGTATGACGTGTAAAAAAGATCTTGTGTGACGTGTAAGGAAGATCTTGCTGATGTGAAAGGAAGATCTTGTCTGATGTGAAAGGAAGATCTTGTCTGATGTGAAAGGAAGATTTTATCTGACGTGTAAGGAAGATCTTGTCTGATGTGAAAGACCAAGAGAAATGGTGCTGGATAGACTGAGACGGGGGCTTGGTTAACATCAGCAGAGGTGATCCAGAACACCAGGCCCCGAGATCTGTGGAGAGACATGAACAAAAGGTTTTCAGTGCACATGATGATGACGATCCGACGATGGCAACCGGCAAATTTGTGGCAATACACATAATGAGGGCACGGAGATCACCTCTGAATGGGAGATTGCCTGGAGAGTTGACGTAGTCTGATTAAACTGTATGAAAGACCTGAGTGTTAAGTGGTCTCCCTACCAGGCACATCCGACCTCGGAGCCATTGCGACCTTGTGTTCACAGATGCAGCAGGCATTCACTTAACGGCTCATTCATTTCCGTGTTATGAAAACATGACGCTGTACAACAACAACAACACCAAGTGCTGTTTCTCAGCGGGAAAATTAACTGTGGACAGAGAGAATTCCCTGACGAACGTTACACGGGAGCTCAGACTAGAACCAATCGCTGGCGTAACTGGTCTCGTGTGAGTGCGGAGTCCAGCAGATACAGAGGGAAGCGCCTGAGCCGTCAGAAATCATTAGCGGGTGAGTTGGTGGAGAAAATCCCGGTGATTATTCCAGAGCAGATCAGGGGAGATAACTGCAGCAGCAGCAAATTGAGGGTGATTTTCGCGGGAATATTTCGGGATTCGGGTTGCCGGTGTTTTCACGTCTGCATCTGGGACGGTTTCCAAGTGGAGCGGAAACAGTTGTAATCTGGACATTGGTAGCACCACTGACACACGCTCTCCAAGACCAGGCAAATAGTGAGCGTGCACAAGGAGACAATGATCGCACAGACAAGGGGACAGAATTAATACAGGAAGACAATGATCGCACAGACAAGGGGACAGAATTAATACAGGAAGACAATGATCGCACAGACAAGGGGACAGAATTAATACAGGAAGACAATGATCGCACAGACAAGGGGACAGAATTAATACAGGAAGACAATGATCGCACAGACAAGGGGACAGAATTAATACAGGAAGACAATGATCGCACAGACAAGGGAGAGAATTAATACAGGAAGACAATGATCACACAGACAAGGGGGAGAATTAATACAGGAAGACAATGATCGCACAGACAAGGGGACAGAATTAATACAGGAAGACAATGATCGCACAGACAAGGGGACAGAATTAATACAGGAAGACAATGATCGCACAGACAAGGGGACAGAATTAATACAGGAAGACAATGATCACACAGACAAGGGGGAGAATTAATACAGGAAGACAATGATCGCACAACAAGGGGACAGAATTAATACAGGAAGACAATGATCGCACAGACAAGGGGACAGAATTAATACAGGAAGACAATGATCACACAGACAAGGGGGGAGAATTAATACAGGAAGACAATGATCGCACAGACAAGGGGACAGAATTAATACAGGAAGACAATGATCACACAGACAAGGGGACAGAATTAATACAGGAAGACAATGATCACACAGACAAGGGAGGAGAATTAATACAGGGAGACAATGATCGCACAGACAAGGGGACAGAATTAATACAGGAAGACAATGATCACACAGACAAGGGGGAAGAATTAATACAGGAAGACAATGATCGCACAGACAAGGGGACAGAATTAATACAGGAAGACAATGATCGCACAGACAAGGGGACAGAATTAATACAGGAAGACAATGATCACACAGACAAGGGGGGGAGAATTAATACAGGAAGACAATGATCGCCACAGACAAGGGGACAGAATTAATACAGGAAGACAATGATCGCACAGACAAGGGGACAGAATTAATACAGGAAGACAATGATCGCACAGACAAGGGGACAGAATTAATACAGGAAGACAATGATCGCACAGACAAGGGGACAGAATTAATACAGGAAGACAATGATCACACAGACAAGGGGAATAATTAATACAGGAAGACAATGATCGCACAGAACAAGGGGGAAGAATTAATACAGGAAGACAATGATCGCACAGACAAGGGGACAGAATTAATACAGGAAGACAATGATCACACAGACAAGGGGACAGAATTAATACAGGAAGACAATGATCACACAGACAAGGGGGGAGAATTAATACAGGAAGACAATGATCGCACAGACAAGGGGACAGAATTAATACAGGAAGACAATGATCACACAGACAAGGGGACAGAATTAATACAGGAAGACAATGATCACACAGACAAGGGGACAGAATTAATACAGGAAGACAATGATCACACAGACAAGGGGAGAATTTAATACAGGAAGACAATGATCGCACAGACAAGGGGAAGAATTAATACAGGAAGACAATGATCACACAGACAAGGGGGGAAGAATTAATACAGGAAGACAATGATCGCACAGACAAGGGGACAGAATTAATACAGGAAGACAATGATCGCACAGACAAGGGGGACAGAATTAATACAGGAAGACAATGATCACACAGACAAGGGGGAGAATTAATACAGGAAGACAATGATCGCACAGACAAGGGGACAGAATTAATACAGGAAGACAATGATCGCACAGACAAGGGGGACAGAATTAATACAGGAAGACAATGATCGCACAGACAAGGGGACAGAATAATACAGGAAGACAATGATCCGCACAGACAAGGGGACAGAATTAATACAGGAAGACAATGATCACACAGACAAGGGGGAAGAATTAATACAGGAAGACAATGATCGCACAGACAAGGGACAGAATTAATACAGGAAGACAATGATCGCACAGACAAGGGACAGAATTAATACAGGAAGACAATGATCACACAGACAAGGGGGGGGGAGAATTAATACAGGAAGACAATGATCGCACAGACAAGGGGACAGAATTAATACAGGAAGACAATGATCGCACAGACAAGGGGACAGAATTAATACAGGAAGACAATGATCGCACAAGACAAGGGGGGAGAATTAATACAGGAAGACAATGATCACACAGACAAGGGGGACAGAATTAATACAGGAAGACAATGATCGCACAGACAAGGGGACAGAATTAATACAGGAAGACAATGATCGCACAGACAAGGGGACAGAATTAATACAGGAAAGACAATTATCGCACAGACAAGGGGGACAGAATTAATACAGGAAGACAATGATCGCACCAGACAAGGGGGACAGAATTAATACAGGAAGACAATGATCGCACAGACAAGGGGACAGAATAATACAGAGAAGACAATGATCGCACAGACAAGGGGACAGAATTAATACAGGAAGACAATGATCACACAGACAAGGGGTGGAGAATTAATACAGGAAGACAATGATCGCACAAACAAGGGGACAGAATTAATACAGGAAGGACAATGATCACACAGGACAAGGGGGACAGAATTAATTACAGGAAGACAATGATCGCACAGAACAAGGGGGGAGAATTAATACAGGAAGACAATGATCGCACAGACAACGGGGACAGAATTAATACAGGAAGACAATGATCACACAGACAAGGGGGCATAATTAAAAAGGAATAAACGGACAGGTGCGGTGAAGTAATTTAAAATAGGGAAAACAATGGTAACAGGGGCAGGGGGGTGTAATTAATATAGAAAAGCAAAAGGTTTAACGGGGGGGGGGGTGATGAATTAATAAGGGGAAACAAAAATTAAAAAGGGGGAAGGGGAAAATTAATATAGGAAACAAGGAAAAAAGGGACAGCATGATGGGGGGGAAATTTAAAAAGGAAACCTTTGACAAAGTGGCAGGGTGATGTAACAAAAGGTAACAATGTAGGGCCGGATGATGTAAAAATTTAAAAAGAAAAACAACGGTAAGGGGAAAAGGGTGTGGAAAAAATAATATATAAAATTATTATATAAATATATTATATATATTAATATATATTATATAAATATATAATTATATAAATTTTATATATATATATATTTTAATATATAGGGAATTTCAATTTGGGGAAAGGGGGGGGTGGTGTAATTAATATAGGAATACAGTGGTAAAAGGGGCAGGATGATGTAAAAATTTAAAAAGGGGGAAAACAAGGTAACGGGGCGAGGTGATGTAATTAATATAGGAATACAACAGTAAAAGGGGCAGGGTGATGTAATTAATATAGGAATACAAACGGGAAAAAGGGGCAGGGGGGAGTAATTAATATAGGAATAACCCCCTGTAGGGACAGCATGATGTAATTAATTAGGAATACAAACGGAACAGTGGCAGGGGATGTAATCAATATAGGTATACAACGGTAGGGACAGGATGATGTAATTAATATAGAAATACAACGGTAGGGACAGGATGATTTAAATATATATATATATATATAATATATATATATATATTTATATATATATTATAAAAAAAAAATTTGATTTAATTAAAAGAATAAAGGAATACAATGGTAACAGGGACAAGATGCTGTAATTAATATAGGAATACAGTGGTGACAGGGACAGGATGATGTAATTAATATAGGAATACAAAGGTAACGGGGACGAGATGATGTAATTAATATAGGAATACAACGGTAACAGGGACAGGATGATGTAATTAATATAGGAATACAACGATAACAGCGGCAGGGTGATGTAATTAATATAGGAATACAACGGTAACAGGGGCAGAGTGATGTAATTAATATAGGAATACAACGGTAACAGGGACAGGATGATGTAATTAATAATAGGAATACAACGGTAAGAACATGATGATGTAATTAATATAGGAATAAAATGGTAACAGCGGGAGGGGTGATGTAATTAATATAGGAAAACAACGGTAACCGGGACAGGATGGTGTAATTAATATAGGAATACAATGGTATTAGGGGCGGGGTATTATAATTAATATAGGAATACAATGGTATTAGGGGCGGGGTATTATAATTAATATAGGAATACAATGGTAACTCCGCTGGTGACTTGCGGGATACTGAGCCGGCCGCTCAGAAAGCAATGGCAAACTACTGAGCGTAATCTTGCTAAGAGATCAACAGACAGCTGAAAGATGCTGGTGTTGACAGCTAAGTCCTGTAAAAAGGATGTGCTTAAAAAAAAAATGGTAACAGGGACATGATGATGTAATTAATATAGGAATACAGTGGTAACAGGAACATGATGGTGTAATTAAAATAGGAATACAATGGTAACAGGGACATGATGGTGTAATTAAAATAGGAATACAACGGTAACAGGGAGGGGATGATGTAATTAATATAGGAATACAACGGTAGGGACAGGATGGTGTAATTAATATAGAAATGCAATGGTAACAGGGGCGGGGTGATGTAATTAGTATAGGAAAATAACGGTAACAGAGACAGGATGATGTAATTAATATAGGAATGCAACGGTAACAGGGACAGGATAATGTAATTAATATAGGAATACAATGATTGAAGGCAGGTTCCCTGGCTGAGGTGTTAGCAGCTTTCTCCGTAACCCCGAATACTCTCGTGGTTGACGTGAGCGCACGAGAATTTGAAGGGGTTCGAGTCGCGCCAGTGACTTACAAGAGTATGGAGCCGGTCGCTCAGAAAGTCGTGGCGTGCTGATGGGCGTAATCTAGCCTAGAAATCAATATACAGCTGAAAGATGCTGGTGTTGACCGCAATATCCTGAAACAAGATGGAAATGCGGGGGAAAAAATGATTGAAGGACAACGGGATATAAGAATGTTCGTCCATCACGAATGATGAGGACCATTCATTCTTTGCATCTTTTAATTTGAAGAAGAACCAATGACTTGCGCTTTAGATTGGATTATAGTGAGGAAGTGGTTGCGCAACTCCTTCGACTTCACTCTCTCGTCTGCGTCCATCTGGTTCCAGTGGCGAGCATGGCAAGACGACTGGAGGCGGACACAGATGCAGTGGACGTTAGGCTGCCACAGGCCAGTTATCCCTATTGGCTCTCAAAAACAACTTCAACGGGATATAAGTAATACGGGAATACAATGCTTGCAAGACAATGGAAATAATTAATACAGGATTACAATAACTGCTTAATATCGTTAATACAGAAATACTTGAGTGCATAGACATATTATTCTTACAGGAGTACAATGATTGCATAGACACGGGGATATAATTAATACAGGAATACAATGATTGCATAGACAATGGGATATAATTAATACAGGAATACAATGATTATATAGACAGGGGAATATAATTAATACAGGAATACAATGATTGTAAGACAAGAGGTTATAATTAATACATTAATAGAATGATTGCATAGACAGGGCGAAATATACTGTTCAAAAAAAGAAACGCAACATTTTTGGTGGTACTTTTATAAAAGATATTCGCTGATTGAACATCAGTCAGCCTATAGATTGTGTCAGTCTGGTCATTCACTTCTCGTGATTAATTGAATTGCACTCACCTCATGATTCGTTAGGTCATGAAAGAGGTCAAGGTTGAAACAACATATTTGACAATAACTCGTGACAGGTTCATAATAATCCCGAGAACTTACTGAACACAAAACTCTCTGATCATATTATTGAATGCATATAAAAGATTGACGCTCCTCGAATAAATTCAGTTGAAAATTCAAATCGCAAGTATGGCTCATCTCACTACAGAACAACAACTCATCATCATTGGACGTTTACAGGCTGGACAATCACAAAGTGCAGTAGCCAGAGAATTTAATGTGGTTAGAAGCAACATTAGTCGCCTTTAGAGGCGATTTCAAGAAACTGGCTCAGTGGCAGACCGACCGCGCAGTCGAAGACCCAACATCACAATTGCTACCGAAGACCGCTTCATACAGCTGCATCACCTTAGGAATCGATTTGCATCTGCTGTCCTCCACAGTCCAGTCAATGCCAGGAGGCTCGTCGAATTTCAGATCAAACGGCCAGGAACAAGCTGCACGAAGCTGATCTTTGGGCTAGAAGACCCTACAGAGGTCCTGTTCTCACGGACCGGCATCGCCAGAATCGACTGCAGTGGGCGAATCAGCATCGTCAATAAAATGTTAGTACAAGTTTGCAATTGAAACTGCAATAATGTTGCGTTTTTTGTTTTGTTTTTGGTTTTTTTTTTTTTTTGAAACAGTATACTTCAACGGCCAAGTGAACATCCAGGATATACAACAGGTAGCAGCGAGCCGCCGGACATGAAGAGCCATGACTTCTGCCCTATGCGCCGCCTTAGGCTCAAGAGGAAAGACTAACTAACTAACTAATAATTAATACAGGAATACAATGATTGCATAGACAAGGGGATATAATTAATACAGGATTACAATGATTGCACAGATAAGGGTATACAATTAATATAGGAATACAATGATTGCATAGATAGGGGGATATAATTAATACAGGAATACAATGATTGCATAGACAAGAGGATATAATTAATACAGGAATACAATGATTGCATAGACAAGGGGATATAATTAATACAGGAATACAATGATTGCATAGACAAGGGGATATATAATGATTGCTCGACAAATAGATATATTTAATACTTCTTCCTTATTTATTCCTCTTTTAATTTTATTTTAAATAAGGACTCGCGTTTCCCCCCGAGGGCTTGGCCTTCCCCGAAAGGCCGAGAAACCTCAGTTGTGCACCCAGAGGTCAGTGATCTGACCTCGGCACGTGTGTGTGCAATGTCTGCCTCCTCTAAACAGATACCATCCAGAGTAACAGCCCCTATCTACCCGTGGGTCGGTTTACTTGTCCCTAAACCTGTTGCCAGGACAGTGATCTCAGGGCCTACTCTGTGCGTTCTCCGACTGCCTAGAATTGTCAACTTGCCCAAATTGCACAGGGGACCTCCGGTTTGTCGCCCTTACCCGAGAAGACTACCCAAGATATCAGGGGGGGGGGGGGGGGGGCGTGTGATATCCTTAGATCCCAGTGATTCTTGGGGAAACCCCCAGGCCTACGCAGGGAACTGACCCGGGACCTCCCAGCCTGGAGCGAACGCCTTAGCCTCCGATGGTTGCCGTCAGGTCATACATGACTGCACTCACACATTACTAGATCTAAGGTCAAGGGTCAGCATGGCCGACAGAATTAAAGCTATGGCTCTAAAACTCCGTTACGTTTGTGGCGGGGTAGCGGTGTGGTTCCCTACACCGGCAGTTGTATTTAAACATAGACATCTCGTTCATAAAGTAATGGCAAACTACTGATTGTCACATTTCTAGAAAATCAACCTAGGTTTGATTGTAGCGCTCTGCAAATAGCATGCGACATTTTGTCTCTATACAACCTGCCTAGAACAGGCGACATTTTGTCTCCATAAAACCTGCCTAGAACATGCGATATTTTTTCTCTATAAAACTTGTCTAGAACAAACAAGTTAAATAGATGTTTATGTAATAAAAATGAATGATTTCATAGGTAATGGACGAATATATGATACGTTGTTTGGTCTACAATAAATTTACGCGCGCTCGTGTATGTGTGTACACGTTTTTAAATTCATACATTAGTCTTCACCAGACAAAACCAGACAAAACTAACAGATATTCGGCCATTGGACAAACATGAGCGGTGTGATAGGAGAGTGGAGCTGGAACGAGGCAGCTGTTATAAGATACGGCCGGAGAACGAGGCAGCTGTTGGAAGATACGGCCGGAGAACGAGGCAGCTGTTGGAAGATACGGCCGGAGAAGATCGTGGAATAATGTGAACGAAGGAATCAGTGGAACAAGAGAGAATTCGGGCTGGTCATTCACAGCGGGATGGGGCGACAAGATGAGAGGTCGGGTTGGCCATTCACAGCGGGATGGAGCGGCAAGAGCATTGCAGGACATAAACGGAGCATATTCAAACATGACATCCCACACGAGAATGGAAGCGGAGGCGGTCTGTGCAGCTCTGAGATGCCTTTCTGAGACTCATGTCAATAATGCAGTGGTCGTAGTTGACTCTCAGACTACGGTCCGGAAGTTTCAGCCTGGATACTTTAGACACGAACTATTGGCACACTCAGAGTCATACGAGAGATAAAGTAGCTGTACTGTCCAGGCCATACTTGTGTAAGTGGACATGAGAGGACCGACTTGCTGACTTCCACGGGGAACACAGTTTGAGCAAGAACGACATGATGTTGTCTATCATTGATTGCCTGTTCTCCAAACATATAAAAATCAATGATTACATACAGCGCCGACTTGTGGAATTAGGAATCCTATTCAACGCGAGCCGGATGGGTGATGGTAGGTGGTGAAACTAGAGTTGTGTGACTAACTGACCACTGGAGCAACACGTCTGAGAGAGCAGGATGGGTGATGGTAGGTGGTGAAACTAGAGTTGTGTGACCAATTGACCACTGGAGCAACACGTCTGAGAGAGCAGGATGGGTGATGGTAGGTGGTGAAACTAGAGTTGTGTGACTAACTGACCACTGGAGCAACACGTCTGAGAGAGCAG
Source organism: Cepaea nemoralis (assembly GCA_014155875.1). Lineage (NCBI taxonomy): Eukaryota > Metazoa > Mollusca > Gastropoda > Stylommatophora > Helicidae > Cepaea > Cepaea nemoralis. The sequence continues at coordinate 36,940 of JACEFZ010000922.1, forward strand.
GATGGGTGATGGTAGGTGGTGAAACTAGAGTTGTGTGACCAATTGACCACTGGAGCAACACGTCTGAGAGAGCAGGATGGGTGATGGTGGGTAGTGAAACTAGAGTTGTGTGACCAACTGACCACTGGAGTAACTCGTCTGAGAGAGCCGGATGGGTGATGGTAGGTGGTGAAGCTATGGGTGTTTGACCAACTGACCACTGGAGCAACCCGTATCCATGCTCTTGAACAACGTCTGAGAGAGCAGGAGCACACAATGAGCATATGCTGGGGGCTATGACGTCGGTATTTCTGACAATCCCACTTATCACCCTTGTCATGCGCCCAATTTATTTTGCTTACAATGAACCTCATCACTCTGTCTGACTTGTGTGGAGGAGACGGTCGTCCTCCTCCCAGTGTAAGTTGGACTGGAAGCTAGGCATCGTTACCTGTCAGAGAACACCCGGGATCACGTGGTGGTGGCAGCTAATTACCGGAGGGGAAACTCGAGCGAGGAACTAATCTGTGACTGGGCTTCATGTCTGGAACTAAATCCTTGGGAGGTAGAGATAAGGCCGGAGAAGTGTTGTCCTCACTGACTTGGGGGGTATTCTGAGAGACAGGTGATAGAGAGAACGACAGACAGGTCAGAGAGAAAGGTGATACAGTGAAAGCTAGACCGGTCAGAGCAGCGCGGAAAATCAATGGATAGAAGACGTGAGGTAAACAATACACAGGGAACGGCGAAGAAGATAACAGTATCTGAAATGGAGATATGTAGGAAGATAGACTGACAAATGTGGTGGAGAGACAGAAAGATGGGTACCTAAATATATAGGCAGATAAATTAACTGATCTATAGATATATGAATCGACAGATTATAAAGATATACGTATCTATAGATATATAGATATAATAATCGACAGATACATAGAATGATGGGACAGCTGATGTACAAATCTAGGGCGTCCGTAAGATCCATAGACAGATGGAGAATAGTTTCTCGACCTGGCGGAGAGACAGACAGACAGACATAGAGATAGATATAGGCGAACAAAGAGGCAATACAGACATACATTCTTATAGGCCCACGAGCGAACAGACAGGCAGCAAGCTGATAAACAGACGGACAGAAAGACAGCCAGAAATTGGCCCAAATGAGTGTACGAGCAGACAGTCAGACAGAAAAATATTCGCATGGACATATAGACGAGCAGACAGATAGATAACCAGACAAGCAGAAAGGAAGTAGACGATAATCTCTCTCTCTCTCTCTCTCTCTCTCTCTCTCTCTCTCTCTCTCTCTCTCTCTCTCTCTCTCTCTCTCTCTCTCTCTCTCTCTTTCTTTCTCTTTCTCTCTCTCTCTCTCCCACTCTGATAATTAGACATACAAACTGCAATCAGACAAACAAATAATCAGACAGACAGATAATCAGAGATATAAAGATAGCCAGACAGACAAACAAATAATCAGACAGACAAGAACATAGGCAGACATATGATCAGACACACACATACATACACAGATATAATCAGACAGACAGACAAAAAGACAGACAGACAGACAACTGGAGCACACATTGTAAGCACAAAAACGCACTCAAATACCTCTCACTGTGTTAGTCCAACCGCATCTGCGAATATACAATTCCCCTTCAACCCCTCCCCCTCTTTTGTAATAGTTACACCCATATTTCATAGTTGTGTAGGAGTTATGCCCATGTTCCATGGCTGTATAGAAATTGTACCCATATTCCATAGTTATATACGAGTTCAAACATATTCCATGGGTGCTATAGGAGCTCAACCATATCCCATAGTTGTATAGGAGCTCATACTCCGTAGTTGTATAGGAGCTCAAACATATCCCATAGTTGTATAGGAGCTCACACATATTCCATAGTTGTATAGGAGCTCACACATATTTCAAAGTTGTATAGGAGCTCAAATATATCCCATAGTTGTATAGGAGCTCATATATATTCCATAGTTGTATAGGAGCTCACACAAATTCCATAGTTGTATAGGAGCTCATACTCCATAGTTGTATAGGAGCTCACACATATTCCATAGTTGTATAGGAGCTCATACTCCATAGTTGTATAGGAGCTCAAACATATTCCATAGTTGTATAGGAGCTCCCACATATTCCATAGTTGTATAGGAGCTCCCACATATTCCATAGTTGTATAGGAGCTCAAATATATCCCATAGTTGTATAGGAGCTCACACATATTTCATAGTTGTATAGGAGCTCAAATAGATTTCATAGTTGTATAGGAGCTCAAACAGATTTCATAGTTTTACAGGAGCTCAAACAGATTTCATAGTTGTATAGGAGCTCATACATATTTCATAGTTGTATAGGAGCTCAAATATATCCCATAGTTGTATAGGAGCTCACACATATTTCATAGTTGTATAGGAGCTCAAATAGATTTCATAGTTGTATAGGAGCTCAAACAGATTTCATAGTTTTACAGGAGCTCAAACAGATTTCATAGTTGTATAGGAGCTCATACATATTTCATAGTTGTATAGGAGCTCAGACATATTCCATAGTTGTATAGGAGCTTAAACATATTCCATAGTTGTAAAGGAGCTCAGACATATTCCATAGTTGTATAGGAGCTCAGACATATTCCATAGTTGTATAGGAGCTCATACTCCATAGTTGTATAGGAGCTCAAACATATCCCATAGCTGTATAGGAGCTCAGACATATTCCATAGTTGCATAGGAGATCAAACATATTCCATAGTTGTATAGGAGCTCAAACATATTCCATAGTTGTAGAGGAGCTCAAACAGATTTCATAGTTGTATAGGAGCTTACACATATTCCAAAGTTGTATAGGAGCGCATACTCCATAGTTGTATAGGAGCTCAGACATATTCCATAGTTGTATAGGAGCTCATACTCCATAGTTGTATAGGAGCTCAGACATATTCCATAGTTGTATAGGAGCTCATACTCCATAGTTGTATAGGAGCTCAAACAGATTTCATAGTTGTATAGGAGCTTACACATATTCCAAAGTTGTATAGGAGCTCAAACAGATTTCATAGTTGTATAGGAGCTCAAACATATCCCATAGTTGTATAGGAGCTCAAACAGATTTCATAGTTGTATAGGAGCTTACACATATTCCAAAGTTGTATAGGAGCTCAAACAGATTTCATAGTTGTATAGGAGCTTACACATATTCCAAAGTTGTATAGGAGCTCAAACAGATTTCATAGTTGTAAAGGAGCTCAAACATATCCCATAGTTGTATAGGAGCTCAAACAGATTTCATAGTTGTATAGGAGCTTACACATATTCCAAAGTTGTATAGGAGCTCAAACAGATTTCATAGTTGTATAGGAGCTCAAACATATCCCATAGTTGTATAGGAGCTCAAACAGATTTCATAGTTGTTTAGGAGCTCAAACATATGCCATAGTTGTATAGGAGCTCAGACATATTCCATAATTGTATAGGAGCTCAAACATATTCCATAGTTGTATAGGAGCTCAGACATATTCCAATGTTCGTGTGAATTCTGCACATAGTTGAGTGAGAAGAAAACCTGACCATATTCCATGGTCGTTTGTTCAGGTGGATGGCAGTCATGGCTACAGCCAACCTTTTTCTTCCGTAGGGTTGAGACTGAGAGTGGGGGAAGGAGGCGGAAGGTGTTCTAGTCGCCCATGCATCGAAGTACACATGTTCCTTCATAGAGGCGCTGTCATCATTTAGAGGCGACAGGTTCGAGTCCCGGTGTGTTGACGTATTGCTTCAGTTGTGTTTCTCTTGCTCTGTTGACCTCATATCGGATGTCATATACTCGTGAAGCTGGTCAGTCTGTTAACTGTCCCAACCGCTTTTGGCTTTGGTTATTGTTGTTGTTGTTTTTTATTGCATTCTCTTGCTGTGAACTCAAGCTACTATTTATAGTGCACTGGACTTGATTTTTTCTTGTGGAATAGCTTTCCCTATTACCAGTGTCCCTCGCTTAAGGCGAATCTACTCCGACTTCTGAGGTACTTGTGATTGACGTCCCCAAGTCGGGGAAGAGAAGACAACATTTTAGTCCAACTGACCAGTGTAAGAGTTGAACACGCAACCTTGGCATCAGCACACCGGAAGCTTAAGAGCCAGCGATTGTATCCTTTCGACCATGCTGACCTCCGTCTAGATCACTTGATTGTTCTATGTCATTTATACATGAGATTCGGCCACCTCCCACTAAACCACTTGATTGTTCTATGTCATCTATACATGAGATTCGACCACCTCCCACTAAACCACTTGATTGTTCTATGTCATTTATACATGAGATTCGACCACCTCCCACTAAACCACTTGATTGTTCTATGTCATCTATACATGAGATTCGGCCACCTCCCACTAAACCACTTGATTGTTCTATGTCATTTATACATGAGATTCGGCCACCTCCGTCTAAACCACTTAATTGTTCTATGTCATTTATACATGAGATTCGGCCACCTCCCACTAAACCACTTGATTGTTCTATGTCATTTATACATGAGATTCGGCCACCTCCGTCTAAACCACTTGATTGTTCTATGTCATTTATACATGAGATTCGGACCACCTCCCGTCTAAATCACTTGATTGTTCTATGTCATCTTATACATGAGATTCGACCACCTCCCATCTAAATCACTTGATTGTTCTATGTCATTTATACATGAGATTCGGCCACCTCCGTCTAAACCACTTGATTGTTCTATGTCATTTATACATGAGATTCGGCCACCTCCGTCTAAACCACTTGATTGTTCTATGTCATTTATACATGAGATTCGGACCACCTCCGCACTAAATCACTTGATTGTTCTATGTCATTTATACATGAGATTCGACCACCTCCCACTAAACCACTTGATTGTTCTATGTCATTTATACATGAGATTCGACCACCTCCCACTAAATCACTTGATTGTTCTATGTCATTTATACATGAGATTCGACCACCTCCCACTAAACCACTTGATTGTTCTATGTCATTTATACATGAGATTCGGCCTCATCCGTCGAAACCACTTGATTGTTCTATGTCATTTATACATGAGATTCGGCCACCTCCCACTAAACCACTTGATTGTTCTATGTCATCTATACATGAGATTCGGCCATTCACAACTTTGATATCGCCGCAGCAATATAATCAGAGAGGCGGGAGAGAGGGAGCGAGAGAAAGAAAGAGAGAGAGGAAGAGAGAGAGCGAGAGAAAGAAAGAGAGAGAGAGAGAGAGAGAGTGAGAGAGAGAGAGAGAGAGAGAGAGAGAGAGAGAGAGAGAGAGAGAGAGAGAGAGAGAGAGAGAGAGAGAGAGAGAGAGAGAGAGAGAGAGAGAGAGAGAGCATGTGCCCACAGAAATAGCCCTGTCATCAAATATCAGCACCAGAGTAATTGTGTGAGAAACTTGGTCCGTGTGTCACAGGATGTCCCAGAGTGTACAGACAACATGTCAGCTTGTGTAGCCATGTTGTTACATGTGGCAGGTCGGTGATGCGGTGTTGCTGTCACCGGCACATCAAAGGATGACCTGTGCCCGGCCTAGGTACAGTGATGTGACCATGACACTGCCGCACCCGTTGGCTGGTGTGCATTTCATTATGTTTAATTTTAGCTGCACGGCCACATTGTTTCCTATGTGTGTGTGTGTGTGTGTGTGTGTGTGTGAGTGTATGCGTGCGTGCGTGTTTATGTTTCTCTATATATTTCTATCTCTCCCTCTCTCTCTCTCTCTCTCTCTCTCTCTCTCTCGTCTCTCTGTCACACACACACACACACACACACACACACACACACACACACACACACACACACACACACACTAACACACTCAAACAGACACCCTCATTTAAAATATACTGATTATATTTACCGGGCCAATACTTATTGGCCGGTCTCCCTGGTCTAGACTTTCTCCGCAATCCCGTATACTCTGGTGAGTAACGTGACGTGCGCGAGAATTGGTAGCGGTTCTCTCCACATCGGTAACTTACGGGGTATGTGAGCCGGTCGCTGAGAAAACAATAGCAAACTTCTGAGCGTAATCTTGCCAAGAAATCAACAGTCAGCTGAAAGATGCTGATATTGACAGCGATGTCCTGTAAAGGATACGCGAATAAAAAAAATATTTACTGCCCTCCCCCCACCCCATCCCTCCCCCATCCCACCCCCTTCATGTTACACATGTAACAAATTCAAATATCTAAATAAATGCACAGAAACCATCAGATGGACCATATGTCACACAGATAAAGAACAGAACAGGAGAAGTAAAATCTCTATTTGATAACATGAAGAACATCGTATGTAATATATTCCTGTCATTGGAATTTAGGAAAATAATTCTTGCGTGTTACACACAACTAATTCTAATGTATGGCTGTTACTCGTAAACAATTCTTCTTCTTCTTCTTCTTCTTCTTCTTCTTCTTCTTCTTCTTCTTCTTCTTCTTCTCTTCTTCTTCCCCAGAGTATCTTCAACCGTTCATTCAATTTAATGCAATGAACAGCAAGCGTTTAAATTTATTGCATGTTCCAAAGCCTAGATTGGACTTATACAAAACATGTTTGGCGTAGCGAGTATTCTGGTGCTCACTTATGGAATGGCCTTCCACCAGATCTGAAAACGCGAATGAGTCCCTACACATTCAACCGAAAACTCTTTCAATAATTACCCAATACCGACTATACGCCTCCATAAGTCACCTACTGGTATTATTTTTCACTATCATTTTTCACTGTGTTTGTGTGAGTGAGAGAGTGTGTGAAAGAGTGAGTGAGAAAAAGTGTGAGTGAGAGAGTGAGTATGAGACAGAGAGAGTGAGAGAGTATTATGCATGTGTGTGTATGACTGAATGAGAGAGTAAGTGTGTGTGTGTTGTGTGTGTGTTGTGTGTGTGTGTGTGTGTGCGCGCGCGCAAGTATGTGTGAGAAATTAAATAATAGAGTGAATGAATGAGTGAACGAACGAACGAACAGACTTTATTTTCAAAGGGTAACAAATTGGGCACGCAGGCCCGTCTTACATTCGGCCCTTCCAATCACTCATCTTTCTTTCATCAACAGTGCATAGGAAAAAACATTGTCACATTAAATTTGTAAACATAAACAATGCATATTACTATGTTAAGAGACACATCCACCACCCACCCACACATCCCCCTTTCACTCCAGCTCCCCCACCCAACCACACACATAACCCACACACGCATATACATACCCCCACCCATCCACCACATCCCTACACCTACACATCTCCCCACCCACACACACCTCTCACCCACCACACATCCCATCCACCCACACCATAAGCACACATACATTCCCCAACCCACACATCCCCCACCAACACACATCCACCCACCTACACACATTCCCCCACCCACTCACATATCCTCTACCCGTCCCATTACCCACCAACAATCACTCACCCACATATCCTCCTCCACCCACACACCTTCAACCACCCAGCCAAACACACATTCCTCAGCCACACATCCCCCACGCACACACACATCTCCCCGTCAACTCACATATTCCGCACCTACCCACACACAAATTCCGCACCCACCCTCATAATCTTCCATCTCCCCCAGCCCACTCACAGATCCCTAGCCCACCCCTACAAACATCCCCCAAAGTGAGTGTGCGGGAGAGGGTGTGTGTCTGTTTGCTTGTATGTGTGTAAGAGTGAGTTAGTGTGGTTTAGAGAGTGAATGATTGAGTATGAGTGAGAAAGAGAGAGTGAGTATAAGTGAGAGAGTGAGTGAGAAATTGAGTGAGAGAGTGAATGTATCAATATGTGTCTGTATGTGTGTGTGAGAGAGAGAGAGTAAGAGAGGGTGAATGTGAGAGTGAGTGAGTATGGGCGTGTGTGTGTGTGTGGTGAGAGAGAGAGAGAGAGAGAGAGAGAGAGAGAGAGAGAGAGAGAGAGAATGAGACAATGACAGAGTTAGTGTGTAAGTGTGCGTGAAAGAGAGAGAGCAAGAGAGAGAGAGAGAGGGATGGGGGGGGGGGGGGTTGAGCGCATGCACGTCATTTGACATGCTATTCCATATTTTTCTGTATCATCATCTTTCATATCAGCATTTTTACTGCCACTTGAATGTAACATGTACTCTGTGCACTGCTTATTTCATCATGTTTATGTCAATTCCAGGATTTATCTTATTAAATTGCATCACTATTTCTACGTTACACAATGTAAAAAATAATACTTTCATTGTCACCACTTTTTCAGTATGTCCATGTCCCCCCCCCCCCCCCCTTTCCCGATTTTGAATGTTTTTGTGAGGATGTTCACGATAGTCGTCAGTGTATATGTGTGTATAAACTGTATTAGTTTTAGTTATCATGTGAGGCAGCGTGTATGTGTGAGCATGTGTGTGGGTGGATGGGTAGGTGTCTGTATGTGTGTATATGTTTTTTGTGTGTGTGTGTGTTTATATGTGTGCGTACGTGTGTATGTGTATGTGGGTGTATGTGTGTGTTCATGTCTATATGCGTGTGAATGTGTGTATGTGTGTATGAGTGTGTATGTGTGAGTATGTTTGTACATGTATTTATGAGTGTGTACATGTGTGTGTGGTGTGTGTGTGTGAATGTGTGTGTATGCGTGTGTAAGTATGTGTGTATGGGTGTGTGTGGGGTAGGTGGGGTGCGTGGGGGATATATATATGGGTGGGTGGAGGATGTGTGCGTGATTGTGGAGATGCTAGTGGGTGGGGATGTGTGTGGGTAGGGATGTGTGTGGACGGGTGGGGATGGATTTGTAGGTGAGGGAATGTGTGTGGGTGGGATGTGATGGGTTAGATGGTTGGGGATGTGTGGGTGTGGGTGGATGGGTTGGGGATGCGTATGAGGATAGGTGGGTGGGGTGTGGGGGCTTGGGGAGACTTACTTCTTCTTCTTCTTCTTCTTCTTCTTCTTCTTCTTCTTCTTCTTCTTCTTCTTCTTCTTCTTCTTCACCTCAGATTCAGCATTAATCTCGCACCCTCCCTTCCCCCCACCCCATACACACACAACCACCTGAGATTCAGCATAGAGTTCTCCTGCGCGTAGTTTTCTGCGTATGTAAGAGTGTATGAGCGTGTGTTTGTGCGCGTATATTATGTGCGTGTGTATGTCCATGGATATGTGTGTGTTGAAGGTGAGGTTAGATTGTTCCACCTCAAGGTAGAACAGCGTGGTTAAAGAACTAAGATTTCTACACCCCAGGATAGAAGAGGAAAGACTGTAAGGTGACTACATGATAGAAGAGGAAAGACTGTAAGGTGACTACATGATAGAAGAGGAAAGACTGTAAGGTGACTACATGATAGAAGAGGAAAGACTGTAAGGTACCAAAATGATAGAAGAGAAAAGACTATAAGGTACCAACATGATAGAAGAGGAAAGACTGTAAGGTACCAAAATGATAGAAGAGAAAAGACTATAAGGTACCAACATGATAGAAGAGGAAAGACTATAAGGTACCGACATGATAGAAGAGGAAAGACTGTAAGGTGACTACATGATAGAAGAGGAAAGACTGTAAGGTACCAAAATGATAGAAGAGGAAAGACTATAAGGTACCAACATGATAGAAGAGGAAAGACAATAAGGTACCAACATGATAGAAGAGGAAAGACTGTAAGGTACCAACATGATAGAAGAGGAAAGACTGTAAGGTACCAACATGATAGAAGAGGAAAGACTGTAAGGTACCAACATGATAGAAGAGGAAAGACTGTAAGGTACCAACATGATAGAAGAGAAAAGACTATAAGGTACCAACATGATAGAAGAGGAAAGACTGTAAGGTACCAACATGATAGAAGAGAAAAGACTATAAGGTACCAACATGATAGAAGAGAAAAGACTATAAGGTACCAACATGATAGAAGAGGAAAGACTAAGGTACCAAAATGATAGAAGAGGAAAGACTGTAAGGTACCAACATGATAGAAGAGGAAAGACTGTAAGGTACCGACATGATAGAAGAGGAAAGACTGTAAGGTATCAAAATGATAGAAGAGAAAAGACTATAAGGTACCAACATGATAGAAGAGGAAAGACTGTAAGGTACCAACATGATAGAAGAGGAAAGACTGTAAGGTACCAACATGATAGAAGAGGAAAGACTGTAAGGTACCAACATGATAGAAGAGAAAAGACTATAAGGTACCAACATGATAGAAGAGGAAAGACTGTAAGGTACCAACATGATAGAAGAGGAAAGACTGTAACGTACCGACATGATAGAAGAGGAAAGACTTAAGGTACCAAAATGATAGAAGAGAAAGGACTATAAGGTACCAACATGATAGAAGAGGAAAGACTGTAAGGTACCAACATGATAGAAGAGGAAAGACTGTAAGGTACCAACATGATAGAAGAGGAAAGACTGTAATGTGCCTACATGATAGAAGAGGAAAGACTGTAAGGTGACTACATGATAGAAGAGAAAAGACTATAAGGTACCAACATGATAGAAGAGGAAAGACTGTAAGGTACCGACATGATAGAAGAGGAAAGACTGTAAGGTACCAAAATGATAGAAGAGAAAAGACTATAAGGTACCAACATGATAGAAGAGGAAAGACTGTAAGGTACCAACATGATAGAAGAGGAAAGACTGTAAGGTAACAACATGATAGAAGAGGAAAGACTGTAAGGTACCAACATGATAGAAGAGGAAAGACTGTAAGGTACCAACATGATAGAAGAGGAAAGACTGTAAGGTGCCGACATGATAGAAGAGGAAAGACTGTAAGGTACCAACATGATAGAAGAGAAAAGACTATAAGGTACCAACATGATAGAAGAGAAAAGACTATAAGGTACCAACATGATAGAAGAGAAAAGACTATAAGGTACCAACATGATAGAAGAGGAAAGACTAAGGTACCAAAATGATAGAAGAGGAAAGACTGTAAGGTACCAAAATGATAGAAGAGGAAAGACGGTACGGTGCCGACATGATAGAAGAGGAAAGACTGTAAGGTACCAAAATGATAGAAGAGGAAAGACTGTAAGGTACCAAAATGATAGAAGAGGAAAGACTGTAAGGTGCCTACATGATAGAAGAGGAAAGACTGTAAGGTACCAAAATGATAGAAGAGGAAAGACGGTAAGGTACCAACATGATAGAAGAGGAAAGACTGTAAGGTGCCGACATGATAGAAGAGGAAAGACTGTAAGGTACCAACATGATAGAAGAGGAAAGACTGTAAGGTACCAACATGATAGAAGAGGAAAGACTGTAAGGTACCAAAATGATAGAAGAGGAAAGACTGTAAGGTACCAAAATGATAGAAGAGAAAAGACTTTAAGGTACCAACATGATAGAAGAGGAAAGACTGTAAGGTACCGACATGATAGAAGAGGAAAGACTGTAAGGTACCAACATGATAGAAGAGGAAAGACTGTAAGGTACCAAAATGATAGAAGAGGAAAGACTGTAAGGTACCAACATGATAGAAGAGGAAAGACTGTAAGGTACCAAAATGATAGAAGAGAAAGACTATAAGGTACCAACATGATAGAAGAGGAAGACTGTAAGGTACCGACATGATAGAAGAGGAAAGACTGTAAGGTACCAACATGATAGAAGAGGAAAGACTGTAAGGTACCAAAATGATAGAAGAGGAAAGACTGTAAGGTACCAAAATGATAGAAGAGGAAAGACTGTAAGGTACCAAAATGATAGAAGAGGAAAGACTGTAAGGTACCAAAATGATAGAAGAGAAAAGACTATAAGGTACCAACATGATAGAAGAGGAAATACTTTAAGGTACCGACATGATAGAAGAGGAAAGACTGTAAGGTACCAACATGATAGAAGAGGAAAGACTGTAAGGTACCAAAATGATAGAAGAGGAAAGACTGTAAGGTGCCGACATGATAGAAGAGGAAAGACTGTAAGGTACCAACATGATAGAAGAGGAAAGACTGTAAGGTACCAAAATGATAGAAGAGGAAAGACTGTAAGGTACCAAAATGATAGAAGAGGAAAGACTGTAAGGTACCAAAATGATAGAAGAGAAAAGACTATAAGGTACCAACATGATAGAAGAGGAAAGACTGTAAGGTGCCCGACATATAGAAGAGGAAAGACTGTAAGGTACCAACATGATAGAAGAGGAAAGACTGTAAGGTACCAACATGATAGAAGAGGAAAGACTGTAAGGTACCAAAATGATAGAAGAGGAAGACTGTAAGGTACCAAAATGATAGAAGAGAAAAGGACTATAAGGTACCAACATGATAGAAGAGGAAAGACTGTAAAGTACGACATGATAGAAGAGGAAAGACTGTAAGGTACCAACATGATAGAAGAGGAAAGACTGTAAGGTACCAAAAATGATAGAAGAGGAAAGACTGTAAGGTACAACAGGATAGAAGAGGAAAGACTGTAAGGTACCAAAATGATAGAAGAGGAAACGGACTTATAAGGCTACCAACATGATAGAAGAGGAAAGACTTTAAGGTACCGACATGATAGAAGAGGAAAGACTGTAAGGTACCAACATGATAGAAGAGGAAAGACTTGTAAGGTACCAAAATGATAGAAGAGGAAAGACTGTAAGGTACCCAAAATGATAGAAGAGGAAAGACTGTAAGGTACCAAAATGATAGAAGAGGAAAGACTGTAAGGTACCAAAATGATAGAAGAGAAAAGACTATAAGGTACCAACATGATAGAAGAGGAAATACTTAAGGTACCGACATGATAGAAGAGGAAAGACTGTAAGGTACCAACATGATAGAAGAGGAAAGACTGTAAGGTACCAAAATGATAGAAGAGGAAAGACTGTAAGGTGCCGACATGATAGAAGAGGAAAGACTGTAAGGTACCAACATGATAGAAGAGGAAAGACTGTAAGGTACCAAAATGATAGAAGAGGAAAGACTGTAAGGTACCAAAATGATAGAAGAGGAAAGACTGTAAGGTACCAAAATTATAGAAGAGAAAAGACTATAAGGTACCAACATGATAGAAGAGGAAAGACTGTAAGGTACCGACATGATAGAAGAGGAAAGACTGTAAGGTACCAAAATGATAGAAGAGGAAAGACTGTAAGGTACCAACATGATAGAAGAGGAAAGACTGTAAGGTACCAAAATGATAGAAGAGAAAAGACTATAAGGTACCAACATGATAGAAGAGGAAAGACTGTAAGGTACCGACATGATAGAAGAGGAAAGACTGTAAGGTACCAACATGATAGAAGAGGAAAGACTGTAAGGTACCAAAATGATAGAAGAGGAAAGACTGTAAGGTACCAAAATGATAGAAGAGGAAAGACTGTAAGGTACCAAAATGATAGAAGAGGAAAGACTGTAAGGTACCAAAATGATAGAAGAGAAAAGACTATAAGGTACCAACATGATAGAAGAGGAAATACTTTAAGGTACCGACATGATAGAAGAGGAAAGACTGTAAGGTACCAACATGATAGAAGAGGAAAGACTGTAAGGTACCAAAATGATAGAAGAGGAAAGACTGTAAGGTGCCGACATGATAGAAGAGGAAAGACTGTAAGGTGCCTACATGATAGAAGAGGAAAGACTGTAAGGTACCAAAATGATAGAAGAGGAAAGACTGTAAGGTACCAAAATGATAGAAGAGGAAAGACTGTAAGGTGCCTACATGATAGAAGAGGAAAGACTGTAAGGTGCCTACATGATAGAAGAGGAAAGACTGTAAGGTACCAAAATGATAGAAGAGGAAAGACGGTAAGGTACCAAAATGATAGAAGAGGAAAGACTGTAAGGTACCAAAATGATAGAAGAGGAAAGACTGTAAGGTACCAAAATGATAGAAGAGGAAAGACTGTAAGGTACTAAAATGATAGAAGAGGAAAGACGGTAAGGTACCAACATAATAGAAGAGTAAAGACTGTAAGGTACCAAAATGATAAAAGAGGAAAGACGGTAAGGTACCAACATAATAGAAGAGGAAAGACTAATCAAGACTAAGATTCATCTACACCCCACGGCAGGGCAAGAAACCATTACAGAATACAATAAGCTATTGCTACATCCTGGCAGAAGGGGAACAGCGGGCAGTGGGAAAGTATGTAGTACACAGAATGTTTCCCCAAGCAGTTTCTTGCCAGGGGACTGTCACATTGTGTAGGCTTGAATACACGGAGGAATAGGTGGCCATTCTTGCCCTCGCTTAGCAGGCGACTAGTCTGTTCGTTTAAACCTGGCCAAACCGTGCTTATGACAATGTCAGCACAGATCCATATCAACCTTGCTAATGCTCACAAATATGTGGAAGCTAATGAATTTGTTTGCTAAGGGAAATAACTCAATTATTTACTTTGTACATTCCAAGGGACATAACAACAAGTAAAACAAAAAAGGCATTTCTTCTTTCCTGTCACTTTAATCATCATCATCATAATGTGCCTTGTCAAGTGGCTCAGTCGTTCATGTATCTCCACACGTCTCGGTCGTTGGGTTTCTGGGTCAGTTCTTCTGATGACATTCCTTGAGGCTACCATCTCAGACCATCCATCTTTCTACCCCTGTCTACCGGTGCCTCTTCTCACACATTTGTTCTCCCACATTTTTTTTCCCACATACGATCTTCCAGATATGTTCTCCCACATATGTTCTTCCAGATTTGTTCTCCCACATATGATCTTCCACATATCTTCTCCCACATATGATCTTCCACATATCTTCTCCCACATATGATCTTCCAGATATGTTCTTCCACATATCTTCTCCCACATATGATCTTCCACATATCTTCTCCCACATATGATCTTCCAGATATGTTCTTCCACATATGTTCTCCCACATGTGTTCTTTTCCACATGTTCCCCAACATATGTTCTCCCACAATTGTTCTTTCACATATGTTCACTCACGTGTGTTCTCCACACATGTTCTCTCCATACGTTCTCCCACACATGTTTTTCCACACATGTTCTTTCTATATGATCTCCTACATATGTTCTCCCACACTTGTTCTCTCCATATGTTTTCGCCATATGTTCTCCAACATATGTTCTCCCACATATGTTCTCCCCATATGGTCTCCCACATATGTTCTCCCACATATGTTCTCCCCATATGGTCTCCCACATATGTTCTCCCACATATGTTCTCTGTATATGGTCTCCCACATATGTTCTCCCCACTTGTTCTCTCCATATGTTCTCCCACACATGTTCTCCCACATATGTTCTCCCAATATTATCTCCCACATATGTTCTCCCACATATGTTCTCCCACACATGTTTCCTCACACATATTCTCCCACATATTATCTCCCAATATGTTCTCCAGCATATTATCTCACACATATGTTCTCCCACAATGTTTTCCCACATATGTTCTCCCACTTATAGTCTCCCACATATAGTCTCCCACATATGATCTCCCACATATGTTCTCCCACATATGATTAAAGTCATGACATTGCTTTCCAGCGCATCTCTTGCATGATCACAGAAAACATATATGGATGTCTGTATACATGCGTGGGTGTGTACATGTGTTGTATAGATGTGTGGGTGGTTGTCTGTGTACATGTGTGCATTTCCATATACATGTATGGGTGTGTGTGTGTGTGTACATGTGTGGGGGTTTGTATATATGTGTGGGTGTATGTCTGTGTACATTTTGGATATCTTTGTACATATGCGTATGGCTATATGTCTGTGTACAGGTGTGTGATGTATATCTGTAAAAACGTATGGATGTATGTCTGGGTACATATGTTGATACACGTCCCAGTATATATGCTTATACCTATCTGTATAGAAATATAGATGTATGTTTGTGCATGTGTACAGATGTATGTATGTGTGTGAGAGTGTAGACGTATGTCTGTGCATGTATGTAGATGTCTGTATGTGTGTGCAGGTGTAGATGTCTCTGTGTGTGCAGGTGTGGATGTCTGTATGTGTGTGTGGAAGTGTGGATGTCTGTATGTGTGTGCGTGTATGTGGATGTCTGTATGTTTGTGTGTGCAAGTGTGGATGTCTGTATGTGTGTGCAAGTGTAGATGTCTGTATGTGTGTGCAAGTGTGGAGTATGTATGTGTGTGAGTGTATATAGATGTCTGTATGTGTGTGCATATATGTAGATGTCTGTATGTGTGTGCAGGTGTAGATGTCTGTATGTGTGTGCAGGTGTGGATGTGTGTGTGAAGGCAGTCAGTCGGTGCATCTTGGCTAGGATAACCTTTGACTACTGTGGTATAATCAACGGGCATCTATAAATAATACACTAGATACCCATTGGCCACTTGGCCCATCAAGAAATGCAGAATACTCGTGTGTCCCTGGCAGAAACGGAAGCTGCGAAATTCGGGAGCAAACGTGGGGAGATTTAAGATAGATAAGTACAGAGTTGCCGCGCTGTTTGCTTTCTGCACGCGCTACAGAGTAAACAAGCAGGCCTGGTCGGCAACAGAAGCTGTCAGCAACAGTGGGCAGATGACGAGCAGAGGTTGGGCCACTAATCTCCGGGTGTTTGTACTCAAAGATACTCTCTGTGATTATAGACTAATGGTGTTTAATGTGGCAGCGGCACAGATTTAGAGAAGGCTGGGGAGATATTTGCCGCCAGATGGATAAATAGAGGTGGATAGATAGAAGGAGAATGAGCGAGAGAGAAAAGAAAGAGGACACGATTGTGGAATAATTTGTGTGGAGTTCTATCCGAGAGGTGCTGACGATTGTCATGGAAGCACAGAATAGTAACATGGCAACCTACCAGCATGTCGTAAGTGGCGAGTAAGGAACTGAATACCGCATCCCGTGGAAAACTGTAGCTGCAAACTCTAACCAAGCATGAACAAGTCTAGAGAAGAGGGCTTGGTTTGGATCTGGGTTGGCCAGGGGGGGGGGGGGGGGGGGGGGGGAGGTTGTCTGTATTATATGGATGACAGTAGTAATTGATACACTTACAGATCTGTGTTCTATGTATGACAGTAGTAATTGATACACTGACAGATCTGTATTCTATGTATGACACTAGTAGCTGATATACTGACAGATCTGTATTCTATGTATGACAGTAGTAGTAGATACACTGACATATATGTATTCTATGTATGACATTAGTAGTTGATACACTGACAGATCTGTATCCTATGTAAAGCAGTAACATTTGATACAGCCCCCCCCCCCTATCTTTGACTATCCAATGCTGCTCTGCCTATGTCCTTCCAACATTGTTCATCTCTATTTCCACTTCTCTTCTCCGAGATATTTTATGGCTTCCTCTATTTCTGTTTCACTGTGGCTTCCAAATGAAGACTTCTCTAGTTATACAGTTCTCAGCTTGTCTCAGTGCGTGTGTACCCTATCCAGTGCCAGCGTATTTTCAGCACCATTTGGATCATCTCTGTTTGTCTAGTTCTCTCCGTGAGATCTACATTGATGATTGTGTCCTACCATTTTCTTGCTTCTATTTCAGTCTCTATTACTCCCAATTAATTAAACACGTTTCCCCACGAAGCCGTGACATTAGTCCCATCATGTATCCATACGCTGGGATAGCCAGCCAGCCTGTAGTGCTTACAATATGTGAGCTATTGTGAGCACCACCAGCTGTAACCAATATCCTTGGATCACCATATTCAACGACATATCAGTTACTGGCGAACTCTTGGGGACTAATGAAATACATGTATATGTATTGATTGTACTCATAGAAGTTTGGGCAAGAAGTTGACATCCCATGTGGTTGCTGTAGGTTTGAAAATATTGTTGAGTGGGTTCTCTCATCTGTTTCCCCCTGATCCTTCTGTAAGTGCAGACAAATACCTGTGAACTTATTTATCGTGATGTTGGGTGATAATGATGGTTTCCGCTTCTCGTTTCAAAACTGCAAGGTAGTTTAACACGGTACACATAACAAGAAAAAAGAACAATGATCACGAGAGATGAATGTTTTCATACGAGTCATCAAACATGTATGCCAGACTCCACCACGACAATTTGAAAATCATCATCATCATAATCTTACCATCATCATCATCATCATCATCATACCATCATCATCACCATCATCATCATCATCATCATCATCATCATACCATCATCATCATCATCATCATCATCACCATCATCATCATCATACCATCATCATCATCATCATCATCATCACCATCATCATCATACCATCATCATACCATCATCATCATACCATCATCATCATACCATCATCATCATCATCATCATCATCATACCATCATCATCATACCATCATCATCATCATCATCATCATCATACCATCATCATCATACCATCATCATCATCATCATCATCATCATACCATCATCATCACCATCATCATCATCATCATCATCATACCATCATCATCATCATCACCATCATCATCATCATCATCATCACCATCATCATCATCATCACCATCATCATCATCATCATCATCACCATCATCATCATCATCATCATCATCATCATCATCATCATCATACCATCATCATCATCATCATCATCATCATCATCATCATCATCATCATCATCATCATCATCATACATCATCATCATCATCATCATCATCATCATCATCATCATCATCATCATCATCATCATCATCATCATCATCATCACCATCATCATCATCATCATCATCATCATCATCATCATCATCATCATCATCATCATACCATCATCATCATCATCATCATCATCATCATCATACCATCATCATCATCATCATACCATCATCATCATCATCATCATACCATCATCATCATCATCATCATCATCATACCATCATCATCATCATCATCATCATCATCATCATCATACCAGCATCATCATCATACCATCATCATCATCATCATCATACCATCATCATCATCATCATCATCATCATACCATCATCATCATCATCATCATAACATCATCATCATCATCATCATCATCACCATCATCACCACCACCATCTTCACTGGGTGGGGTATTAATGCACTATATGGCATATATGGTCAGAGCCATTTGGGATCATGTGTACGGTGCTCAAAGAACACATATATCACCATCATTGCCTGGAGAGATTGCTGCCGCACGGAGTGACCAGGTGATCATGTGTACTGTGGGCAGGAACACATACATCACCATCATTGCCTGGAGAGATTGCTGCGGCACGGAGTGACCAGGTGATCATGTGTACTGTGGGCAGGAACACATACATCACCATCATTGCCTGGAGAGATTGCTGCGGCACGGAGTGACCAGGTGATCATGTGTACTGTGGGCAGGAACACATACATCACCATCATTGCCAGGAGAGATTGCTGCGGCACGGAGTGACCAGGTGATCATGTGTACTGTGGGCAGGAACACATACATCACCATCATTGCCTGGAGAGATTGCTGCGGCACGGAGTGACCAGGTGATCATGTGTACTGTGGGCAGGAACACATACATCACCATCATTGCCTGGAGAGATTGCTGCGGCACGGACGTGACCAGGTGATCATGTGTACTGTGGGCAGGAACACATACATCACCATCATTGCCTGGAGAGATTGCTGCGTCACGGAGTGACCAGGTGATCATGTGTACTGTGGGCAGGAACACATACATCACCATCATTGCCAGGAGAGATTGCTGCGGCACGGAGTGACCAGGTGATCTGGCCGACACTCTGTACTCAGACGAAAGGTCAGACGGACATATAATCAGATTGCAACTGGTATCATTACTATTGGGACTCATCGCTGGTTGTTGGAGGACGGAGCGCGTCTGAGAATGTCCCAAGTGTTGTGACCTCGGTTCATCATCATCATCATGTGGCAGGTCGCCTGCAGAACGTCGCGCTCATCGCAATCAGCCGAAGAGATTCTCGATCCTGGGTCAGTTCCCTTGCCCTGTCCATGTTCATATCCCTTGTGTCTGCGATGTCATGTGTCCACTGTAGTGCTGGCCGACGCGTGTCACTTCGTCCAGAGACCCTGCCTTCCATCACTGTTATCTTCAAACAAGAAGTTTGAAAATATAAACCCGAAAATGGGGATCTCTCATTGTGAACGCTTGACAATATAAGTTTCAAATATTTGTTTCTCACCATGAACGATTGGAAATATCATCGTGAAATATTGGTCCCCGGCCTTCAACATTTAAAAATGTCATCGTCAAATATTGTACTCCTGCCGTCAACATTTGAAAATGTCGTCAAATATTGGTCTCCCGCCATGAACGTTTGAAAATATCGTAGTCAGATAATGGTCTCCCGATATGAACGTTTGAATATATCGTAGTCAGATATTGGTCTTCCGGCATTAACATTTGAAAATATGGATTTCAAGGTATTGACCCCCTTCTATTAATAGTCATTTCGCGATTGTTAATGTGCATATTGTAACGGCAAATAGAAATTGCATTTGTGGACAAAGAAGACAAACTCCAATAAACAGGAATAGACAGTAGTTTGACGGGAGACCGAATGTGCCAATACAATTTTAGTTTCTAGCTTAAACAGAAGAGGAGAAAGATGAAAGATGGTAAATGGGCACACGCCGGGTGTGGCTGAGCAGAAGAAACAGACGACATGTGTACAAATTAAAGTTGGTAAAGCAAGCAAAGATGGCGCGGTTTGATTATAGATATACGAGTACTTTTATTTATTTATTTGTTCTCTGATCTTTCCTATCTTCCCGCCCTCACTGTGAGTGCCAGTCAATAACCGTGGATGTATTTCTCATGCTAAATCAGTGTCTTCAAAGCTTCCCCAACAACTGAATGGGCAACAAATGTACAGAACCAGGCCAGCATAAACATGGGCAACCATCTCGTAATGTGACCAAATGCCACAATGGAAAATGTCGCAAAACTAGATAATAGGCATAACCAGAACATAATTTTCAGCAGGGAAAAACAATTTAATCAAGCAGTAATTGTATGGGAATAAGACGATAAACACAACACATCAAATACTGTGTGAAATGTTGATGTATAAGCACATCAAGTGGAATACAGCCGAACCACTGTGAATGTTTGAGATATAAGCACACCACATGAAATAATGTGTGTGTCTTTGAAATGTAAGCACAACAGCCAAAGTACTGTGAGCATGTTTGAGATGTAAACACAAACCTGAAGCACTGTGTGCATGTTTGAGATGTAAACACAATCCCGAAACACTGTGTGCATGTTTGAGATGTAAACACAATCCCGAAGCACTGTGTGCATGTTTCAGATGTAAGCACAAACCTGAAGAACTATGTGCATGTTTGAGATGTAAGCACGCATCTAAAGCACTGTGGGCATGTTTGAGATGTATGCACAAACCTGAAGCACTGTTTGCACGTTTAAGATGTAAGCACTGTGGCATAATGGATCAGATGTCCACATTCCCAGTCCCCCACTTCTATAATAATACTTTTATTTTTGAACGGAGACCATCCATGATAGCAGGGCTATAATAAATCGTAGGTTCCAGAATGCGGTGGGGTAGGGCAGCGATATGCGCTCGCTTTTTCATTGGCTAATACATGACAGCCCACACTATTCACTGGGCCATATTTGAATAGCTATTAGTTTGAGGCGAGATTCCACCCGGAGCAGTCGCTATCTGTGATGTGGAGACGCAAAAATGCCCTAAAGATTCCGTAAAATATTGTTCTCTGGATAACAGGTACCACATTAAAACATACTTAAATGTTGTATTTATGCCTAGTGAACGAAAGAGAAGAATATGAGTATTTTATGAAGAAAATGTGAAAGTGAAAACAGAACTTCTGTGTGCCAGTATTCTGAACACTGCATCTTCAACCTGTCAGGTCTTCTACGCTGTAATACTCCAAGTGCATATC
Source organism: Cepaea nemoralis (assembly GCA_014155875.1). Classification (NCBI taxonomy): domain Eukaryota; kingdom Metazoa; phylum Mollusca; class Gastropoda; order Stylommatophora; family Helicidae; genus Cepaea; species Cepaea nemoralis. The sequence continues at coordinate 58,749 of JACEFZ010000922.1, forward strand.
ATTCCTCTGTTGTGACTGGTTTCGTATGCTTGATGATTGTAAATTACACTCAATGCAAATTCGCAAACCATTTGTGCATTCTTAAATGCCTGGCATAACTCATTCTTAATCAGACTGTACACTGCTCTTGCAAGTTAACATTTGGCAGTCTGAGTCGGAATGTGTGATGTAAACATGTACAAGTTCCTTTGTAAACGCTGAGAATGTTGGAGTGAGTGAGCTGGTGATTTGATAAGTAGCCTCTCACATCTAGTAGAAAGAAAGATGCTTCAATATCCATATGTAAGCGGGATGTGTGTGGCACGCCAGAATTGCTAAGTTCATGTGATGCCTGGTGGCTAATTAGCTCAAGAGAATTAATATAATTTCTCTCTGAAGTATTACACTGGTACCTCTACTGTTGGGTGGTTCATATAAACTAGTTCCTAAGAGGACCATAGGTGTGTGAACCTGTGTCTTAGTCGGCTGAATATAATGTATGGCTTCATGCAAATTTACAAGGACTAAACATGGTTTTCCCATATGTGCTTTGGTGCATATGTGAACAATTGCTCATGCAATTTGGTTTCTTTTACCTACTGTGGTAGATATGGACATTACTCAGTGGGTAAAGAACACATGATGATGGTGATAGTATGATGTACTTGTGAGCCAAGTCTGATTCACAATGCCTGTCCCATGTTGCTATGTCACAATGCTTGCTCATGATGCCTGCCTTATAGTGCTTGCTGTACTGTGTCTGGTCCTCCTTGTGCCCAGGTCTACTGTGGTTCAAACATGGTGGAACTTAGGACCACATAAATGCTTGTAATTGTGTAGGCTACCCCTGTTTCAGTATATAGGCTTGTGAGTACCACAGATAAGGGTGAATAATGAAACCATATCACCCACAGTACATCACAGTGAAATTCACTACATTATCAACTAGGAGAGGTGTGTTTGGTCAACCATCCTCCCTTTCCTCCCCATCTCCAATCTGTGTATGTTAATGTATGATAACATCATCTTTTAACAAATGTAAAGAGATGTTGTGCCATTTTTGTATATTGACAGAGAACAAGAGGATGGTGGAGAGGCCTTTCATATATCATCTGGGACAACTAACCAGTAGTCCCTAAATCCAGAACCAACTCCCTATAAGTACCCTAGGGAAAATCACAGATGACCACCAGCTGAATTGCCAGCCTTTAAACCTGTGCCCCAAATGGAATACTTATTCAATTTTCCTAGAATTCCAAAATACAGGAATGTCTTGGAGGATTTAATCTCAGCTCCAACCGCTGAATGTCAAAGGAGAGGAATTAGTTCTGAAGACTTCAATGATTAGAAGTATAGTGACTCTTATAATGATCCTGACAGTGATCATAATTATCAGAATCATCTGAGAACGAAAACAACAAGTCTGGTTGTTAACCCCATTCAAGAAGACTGGTGAAATGACTAGTGCAATGGATTGTTTGGCTAGGACTTGTCTTGGTTAATCTCCAGCCTGGTGCTCACACAGTGTTTAAGAATGAAGACTTGAAGAGTAAGTGAGGTGGACTAGATATGTGAAGTCCCCAGTGACAGTTTTCACAGACAGTCTGGTCAACAGGGAGATTCAGTACCTTGTCATCACCACCAATTCTGTTCTCAAGAGGAAATGATCTGCCATGGGACTTATTACAGGAAATCTGCTACCTGGACCTTTTCCAACCTCAATTGCTGAGGATAACAGGGTGCAAACGGATCCAGAACAGTAGTTCCTTCCTTAAGTTTCCCATAAATAGGATTTTCATGAAAACTTCCCAGAGACAGAGACTGATGATAAATACAGAGAATCAGTGTTGTAGTTGGAGAGGAGGAGGAGGAGAGTTTAGTGATTGGTGGTGGAGTAATGGGGAGGTGGTGTATCATGTTTATCTACATGCATGTGTGACATATTTTGTACATTTTATATGTATTTGTTGAAGTGTTGACATGCCAGGAGATGAAACAATGGTCATCACTCGACTCACCATCAGCTCAATAAAGTGTATTTAATGAATCAGTGTTTTAAGTACATGTCTCAGGAGAATGTCTTGTACAGTTGCTGTCAAGTATTGTACCTGGTGACTGTCTTAAGTTACTGTGGTTGGTTAAGATATTGTGAAAAGTCCTGTATAGATGTTGTCAAGTATCTCTCATGATGTATGTCTTGTACAATTGTGGTGTAAACAATTCTATGTAAATGTATGTCCCACTCTTGTCAAGAACCTGTCATGTAGATGTCTTGTTCAACAGATGTTATGTGCAGTTATTGTTGAGTTTGTTGTTACTATTGAAACCTAAAGTCCTAAGATATAATTGGACAACTGATATAGGTCACTTTTGACACAAAATAAATAAGGGAAGATCTAATGTGACGGACGAATAGCACACTGACAACACTATGATGAGTGAAGTAGATCCTCAGTTGTTCTGTGGCGAATAGTCCAGATCTCCTTTTGGCCTTGAGGGAACCTTTTACTTCTTTTATAAATTTCTGTGTAGATACTTGGTTGTCTCACAGTGGGGGTTCAGAGCCAACGGAAAAATGGTTCTCTAAAAGGGCTAGGCGGGAATGATTATCTTCTCATTTGAGAGACCTCTAGACAAAAACGTGCAAAATCATATCCTTTATCTTGTCTATTTATTATTCAAGATATATTTCCAGAGAACACTACTAACTAGGTCCTCTGTCATCAATCAAACATGTCACAAGCACAAATATGAAGCACTGTATGCATGTTTGATGTGTAAGTTTAAATTTGAAGACACTGATTTAGCATGAGAAAACATCCACGGTTATTGACTGGCACTCACAGTGAGGGCGGGAAGATAGGAAAGATCAGAGAACAAATAAATAAATAAAAGTACTCGTATATCTATAATCAAACCGCGCCATCTTTGCTTACTTTACCAACTTTAATTTGTACACATGTCGTCTGTTTCTTCTGCTCAGCCACACCCGGCGTGTGCCCATTTACCATCTTTCATCTTTCTCCTCTTCTGTTTAAGCTAGAAACTAAAATTGTATTGGCACATTCGGTCTCCCGTCAAACTACTGTCTATTCCTGTTTATTGGAGTTTGTCTTCTTTGTCCACAAATGCAATTTCTATTTGCCGTTACAATATGCACATTAACAATCGCGAAATGACTATTAATAGAAGGGGGTCAATACCTTGAAATCCATATTTTCAAATGTTAATGCCGGAAGACCAATATCTGACTACGATATATTCAAACGTTCATATCGGGAGACCATTATCTGACTACGATATTTTCAAACGTTCATGGCGGGAGACCAATATTTGACGACATTTTCAAATGTTGACGGCAGGAGTACAATATTTGACGATGACATTTTTTAATGTTGAAGGCCGGGGACCAATATTTCACGATGATATTTCCAATCGTTCATGGTGAGAAACAAATATTTGAAACTTATATTGTCAAGCGTTCACAATGAGAGATCCACATTTTCGGGTTTATATTTTCAAACTTCTTGTTTGAAGATAACAGTGATGGAAGGCAGGGTCTCTGGACGAAGTGACACGCGTCGGCCAGCACTACAGTGGACACATGACATCGCAGACACAAGGGATATGAACATGGACAGGGCAAGGGAACTGACCCAGGATCGAGAATCTCTTCGGCTGATTGCGATGAGCGCGACGTTCTGCAGGCGACCTGCCACATGATGATGATGATGAACCGAGGTCACAACACTTGGGACATTCTCAGACGCGCTCCGTCCTCCAACAACCAGCGATGAGTCCCAATAGTAATGATACCAGTTGCAATCTGATTATATGTCCGTCTGACCTTTCGTCTGAGTACAGAGTGTCGGCCAGATCACCTGGTCACTCCGTGCCGCAGCAATCTCTCCAGGCAATGATGGTGATGTATGTGTTCCTGCCCACAGTACACATGATCACCTGGTCACTCCGTGCCGCAGCAATCTCTCCTGGCAATGATGGTGATGTATGTGTTCCTGCCCACAGTACACATGATCACCTGGTCACTCCGTGTGGCAGCAATCTCTCCAGGCAATGATGGTGATATATGTGTTCTTTGAGCACCGTACACATGATCCCAAATGGCTCTGACCATATATGCCATATAGTGCATTAATACCCCACCCAGTGAAGATGGTGGTGATGATGATGGTGATGATGATGATGATGATGTTATGATGATGATGATGATGATGGTATGATGATGATGATGATGATGATGGTATGATGATGATGATGATGGTATGATGATGATGCTGGTATGATGATGATGATGATGATGATGATGATGGTATGATGATGATGATGATGATGATGGTATGATGATGATGATGATGATGATGGTATGATGATGATGATGGTATGATGATGATGATGATGGTATGATGATGATGATGATGATGGTATGATGATGATGATGATGATGATGATGATGATGATGATGATGATGGTGATGATGATGATGATGATGATGATGATGATGATGATGATGATGATGATGATGATGATGGTGATGATGATGATGATGATGATGATGATGATGATGATGGTATGATGATGATGATGGTGATGATGATGATGATGGTGATGATGATGATGATGATGATGGTGATGATGGTGATGATGATGATGATGATGATGATGATGATGATGATGATGATGATGATGATGGTGATGATGATGATGATGATGATGATGATGATGATGATGATGATGATGATGATGATGATGATGATGGTGATGATGATGATGATGGTGATGATGATGATGATGATGATGGTGATGATGATGATGATGATGATGATGATGATGGTATGATGATGATGATGATGATGATGATGATGATGGTGATGATGATGGTATGATGATGATGATGATGATGATGGTAAGATTATGATGATGATGATTTTCAAATTGTCGTGGTGGAGTCTGGCATACATGTTTGATGACTCGTATGAAAACATTCATCTCTCGTGATCATTGTTCTTTTTTCTTGTTATGTGTACCGTGTTAAACTACCTTGCAGTTTTGAAACGAGAAGCGGAAACCATCATTATCACCCAACATCACGATAAATAAGTTCACAGGTATTTGTCTGCACTTACAGAAGGATCAGGGGGAAACAGATGAGAGAACCCACTCAACAATATTTTCAAACCTACAGCAACCACACAGGGATGTCAACTTCTTGCCCAAACTTCTATGAGTACAAATCAATACATATACATGTATTTCATTAGTCCCCAAGAGTTCGCCAGTAACTGATATGTCGTTGAATATGGTGATCCAAGGATATTGGTTACAGCTGGTGGTGCTCACAATAGCTCACATATTGTAAGCACTACAGGCTGGCTGGCTATCCCAGCGTATGGATACATGATGGGCCTAATGTCACGGCTTCGTGGGGAAACGTGTTTAATTAATTGGGAGTAATAGAGACTGAAATAGAAGCAAGAAAATGGTAGGACACAATCATCAATGTAGATCTCACGGAGAGAACTAGACAAACAGAGATGATCCAAATGGTGCAGAAAATACGCTGGCACTGGATAGGGCACACGCACTGAGACAAGCAGAGAATTGTATAACTAGAGAAGTCTTCATTTGGAAGCCACAGTGAAACAGAAATAGAGGAAGCCATAAAATATCTCGGAGAAGAGAAGTGGAAATAGAGATGACCAATGTTGGAAGGACATAGGCAGAGCAGCATTGGATAGCCAAAGATAGGGGGGGGGGGCTGTATCAAATGTTACTGCTTTACATAGGATACAGATCTGTCAGTGTATCAACTACTAGTGTCATACATAGAATACATATATGTCAGTGTATCTACTACTACTGTCATACATAGAATACAGATCTGTCAGTATATCAGCTACTAGTGTCATACATAGAATACAGATCTGTCAGTATATCAGCTACTAGTGTCATACATAGAATACAGATCTGTCAGTGTATCAACTACTAGTGTCATACATAGAATACATATATGTCAGTGTATCAACTACTAGTGTCATACATAGAATACATATATGTCAGTGTATCTACTACTACTGTCATACATAGAATACAGATCTGTCAGTGTATCAACTACTAGTGTCATACATAGAATGCATATATGTCAGTGTATCTACTACTACTGTCATACATAGAATACAGATCTGTCAGTGTATCAACTACTAGTGTCATACATAGAATGTATATATGTCAGTGTATCTACTACTACTGTCATACATAGAATACAGATCTGTCAGTGTATCAACTACTAGTGTCATACATAGAATACATATATGTCAGTGTATCTACTACTACTGTCATACATATAATACAGATCTGTCAGTGTATCAATTACTACTGTCATACATAGAACACAGTCAGTGTTTTAAGTACATGTCTCAGGAGAATGTCTTGTACAGTTGCTGTCAAGTATTGTACCTGGTGACTGTCTTAAGTTACTGTGGTTGGTTAAGATATTGTGAAAAGTCCTGTATAGATGTTGTCAAGTATCTCTCATGATGTATGTCTTGTACAATTGTGGTGTAAACAATTCTATGTAAATGTATGTCCCACTCTTGTCAAGAACCTGTCATGTAGATGTCTTGTTCAACAGATGTTATGTACAGTTATTGTTGAGTTTGTCTGCTAATATGAAAACCTAAAGTCCTAAGATATAATTGGACAACTGATATAGGTCACTTTTGACACAAAATAAATAAGGGAAGATCTAATGTGACGGACGAATAGCACACTGACAACAATATGATGAGTGAAATGGATCCTCAGTTGTACAGGGGCGAATAGTTCAGATCTCCTTTTGGCCTTGAGGGAACCTTTTTCTTCTTTTATAAATTTCTGTGTAGATACTTGGTAGTCTCACAGTGGGGGTTCAGAGCCAAAGGAAAAATGGTTCTCCAAAAGGGCTAGGCGGGAATGATAATCTATCTCATTTGAGAGACCTCTAGACAAAAACGTGCAAAATCATATCCTTTATCTTGTCTATTTATTATTCAAGATATATTTCCAGAGAACACTACTAACTAGGTCCTCTGTCATCAATCAAACATGTCACAAGCACAAATATGAAGCACTGTATGCATGTTTGATGTGTAAGTTTAAATTTGAAGACACTGATTTAGCATGAGAAATACATCCACGGTTATTGACTGGCACTCACAATGAGGGCAGGAAGATAGGAAAGATCAGAGAACAAATAAATAAATAAAAGTACTTGTATATCTATAATCAAACCGCGCCATCTTTGCTTGCTTTACCAACTTTAATACAAAGATGTGTGTAAGCGGGACATGATTGATACAAGCATTGATAATGCACATTGGGAGCACGTCGCCGCTGAACGTGTTGCATGGAGGGCAACTATCAGAAATGGAATAAAGGCAAAGGAGAAAATGATTGCAGATAAAGCACACACAGAACGTGAGAGACGTAAGATGGTGCAAAATGGTGGAAATGACCATGTTTTCACATGCACCTACTATGGGCAAACATTTGCAGCAAGAATTGGCCTTACCAGCCACACTCGCCACCGTCATGGATCGTAGTTATTAAGCCTTTTTGAAGCACAATGTACCAAAGTATCGTCTATCAAGACGGAAAGGTGCCAATGATGAATGATGCATGTTTGAGATGTAAGCATAAACCTGAAATACTGTTTGCACGTTTGAGATGTAAGCATATACTTGAAGTACCGTGTGCATGTTTGAGATGTAAGCACAAACCTGAAGAACTGTGTGAATGTTTGACATATAACACACAACAGCAATGAACAGACTCACGAGCTATCCGAGATCGCATCCGGTTGGGACAATCATCACTTCCGTGTGACGACCTTGCCCACATCAAAGAAGTATCAGTGTCAAGGTGAGACAGGAGATGGCTCTGCCAGATGTGATATCTGTAATCAAGATTCCCGCCTATTCTCGATGACATGCGCTGTTGAAGTCTGCTCACATTTGAAAAGGCGGTCGTCCTTACCGATAACCACAACACATGCATTCAAGGGGTCAGTCAGTCCAAAGTCTGAGACTGAAATCTTCTGTTCTCAGTTACTCACTGCAGCTCAGGGTAAGTTGTTGCTCCAACATCCTTGCCTGGTTGTGTGTGTCCCTGGAGTGTGTCTGCCTACATTGCCCTGGATCCTACCCTTGGATGCTGTCAGTGATAAAGGTAAAGGACCTATGTTTATGTCATGCGGTGTCGGCCATATAGTAAGGCCAACCGTCACTTGAGGGCTGATGTGGCTAGTATCACAGCATCCGATACTACTTCCCGTGAATATTCCTGGGACCCTTGCTAGCCCGGCTCGACCTGGGCGACCAGGACAATGAAATAAAACAGATCCCTGCTTCGAAGATTCGTAGGCTTGGCCATGGGAATGTTATTCCCATGGGAATCCCATGGGAAAGGTCCCATGGGATGGGATGAGACAGCACACATTTGTATGTCCCATGGGACAGTAGCCATGTCACAGCAACTTGATCTACGTCAGAGCTACCGTTTTTGTTTTGCCTTTTTAAAGCTGTTTATCCTTCTTTTGTCTTTATATAATTGTATTTATTCTTTATCTTGTGCTGAAACACCGGATAAATAAATAAATGCCTTGAGGATGAAGTCACCATGTTTAAAAAGTTACGGCAACCAACTTCACAACCATTAAATTATTGGAAAAATGAACATAGGTTTCCACTGCTGAAAGCAAGTGCGAAAATTGTTTTGGCCATACCAGTGTCATCAGCAGCAGTAGAGCGCTTATCTAGTGCAGCTGGATTGTTGTTGAGTAAGTTACCAAAACGGATGTTACCAGCTGTCGTTATAAACTTTGTGTATATCAGATTTTAATGTAAGATGAAAATTATGGAAATGGTTCAGGGATTGCCTGGATTAACTGAATTATTTGAAACAGTCAATGAGCAGGAAATTGATAATGTGTTGAATGAGCAGAGTGATTTAGAAACAGCATGAGAGTGTCAGAATGACACTGAATTGTCATATTTAGATAACATGTTATTTTACAAATACAATACTCTTGAATGTTAAAATTAATACATTCTGTCGTTTTACGTGTCTGTTTGTACGTGTAATCCTATTTAGTAGACATTAAACCTAAACTTTCATAAATTTCATAATTTTATTTGACATGTATTCCATATTAATATTATAATGGGGATCCCATGGGATGCAATAGGACAGGCATTAATTACCATGGGATGGGATGGGACACAAAAATATGCCCCATGGACAAGCCTGAAGATTCGAACTCATGGCCATCGGGTCAGCAGGCTATTGTGCTAGCCTCAGTACTACCACAGCGTCTTCAATATTATTCTAACCAGCATGTGAGTAGTGGAGGATGCGACCTACACACGTATATTTTGGGCGGCTGGCGGCTGTTAGGGTTTATGAAGGAAATATTTTGAAGTTTTTTGTGGGGGAATTTATTTGGTGGGAATGAAATTTTTTTTTGGCGGCGTGTGGGAACGAAATTTTTGGCGCTGCCTGGTGGGAAAATCTGTAAAAGTGATTAAGGTTGGGTTTTTTGGTGGGAATTTGTCTCTGGAACGGGGTGATTTTTGGCGGGTGAAAGTAATTAGTGGGAAAGTGTATGAATGGTTGAAGGGAAAGTTATTTTGGTTACGTAGGGAAAATAGTATGAGTGGTGGCGTGATGTATAAACTGGCAAGGGTGTGACGGGTCGGTACCAATTGTGTTAAGTGTGGGGTGATAGTAGTGAAATTAAAGGGTGGCTTCTTCATGTGTGAGTACGGATGAAGGGTTGAAGGGTGTAAGTTATTAGATGACTGGTCCTGTAGAGGCCTGTGGTTATTAATAATAGAAGGTGAAGGGAAACGAACATTAAAATCAGCTATGAATTAATCGATGGTAATTATTACTAGCGGGGGAATGGGTTCAACAATGAAACAATCAGGGTCGTGGTGTAATACGAATGCATTCTCCCGTCTTAGGGATAAAAGAGGCCGCCGGGGTGGTGTTATAGAGGGGTCTGGTAAAACTAAGGTGTTGGCTCGACGTAGACTTGGAGGGGCCGGTTGAGGTGAAGGAGACTGGTGGGGTGGTGTGGGATTAGTAATATAATGAGGGGATGGTGATCTAACTCTGAGTGGGTGGGGTGATGTATGGAGGACTCCATCTTAGCAGTAGTGGTGAGGGTGGGGGTGTCAGTGGTTGCTGTCGCCAACGGTGCCTGCGGGCCCGCAGAACACGACGCCGGAAGAAAGGAAAGGCTATCCTGATCAGATCACCACGTGTCAATACGGTTCCAGGTACTTGAACTGTTCCTCTAGGCCATATATCATCGTAATCATCTACACGAGCCTCGTTGTCTATAACAAATACAAAAACACATACAACCACAAAGACATCCATACAAGTATACAGCAGACATCAATCATACAATCAGGAACGCCTATACGTCTACATTCAGACACACAAGTATAACGAAACAAACAAACATCCATACAAAAACACGATACTCAAACACAACCGCGCACACACAAGTATACAAAAACGAGAAAGACGGTTACTATTTACCATGAGACTGGTAAAATGGTTCTTATATGATAAACTCGCCCCGCGCGAGCACAGGAAAAGGAGAGCGCTCAGGAATCACAAGGTTGTTTTCGTTTGCTCGCTTTTAATTGATGGTATTTCGGTACCTTCATTTCAAAGGCATGTAAAATAACACAAAAGTCCGAATGGTCGGTAAAACACGAACAAGACACAAGACTTTTAACACACACACACACACACACACACACACACACACACACACACACACACACACACAACAGATGTGAATGTTAGCACATGCTTGTGGTAGTGTACGGAAATTAGATGTGCTTGAAAAGGTACAACTTGGTGGGGAAAGAAAAATATAGAAAACAGAACTATCATAAGGCTTGATAATGAAATAGGCCCCTGTCAGCCTATTAAGACAGGGATGTTTTTTCCCCTGTACACCAGAAATATATGAAAAGATCATTGAAGGACATCAATAGATAGGCAGTCTTGATTGTAGACAATGAGCAGGACCATATAGTCAAATACACATACGTACAATGAAACAAACAGACACGTGTGCAGTCATACACAGAATCATACAGACAGACAGACAGACACACAAGCTCGCACACACATTCAAATACAACCAAGACCAACGAGTCAGTAAACATTCCAGCGATTATAGAACAACCACTCGGGTTCATACCAACTTTTAATGAGAAAAACAGACAGAGACTCATACAGACAGAGAGAGTACGGGTGGTAGCAGTACAACCGTGGTATGAATGTGAGGCGTCTGCGGCAAAACACGCGGTGGTACTAATAACCCCCTTTCAAGTGGCTTCTGTTTCCCTTCTTTTTCGAGAGACAACAACAGAAAAAAAAAATTTTATATATATATATATATTTT
>JACEFZ010000923.1:0-18803 GCA_014155875.1 Cepaea nemoralis
TATTTTTATAACAGCATTTATTACAGCATCAAGCAGTAACAATCATGAGCATAAAAGGTAAAATACTCATAAAAGAGAAATCATGGGAATCTTTTCCCATACACTTGAGATTATGTATATCATACCATATGAAAATCCCATAACATCATTTATGAAAATAAAAGACTACAAGACAATCTCTGTGTATTTACAACCAGGTAAACAAAAGATTAACTCCTAAGTGCATGAAAAAGTCAAGCGAGAATATATATATCTCTCTCTCTCTATCTAACAACCTATATTAAAGTTGTACACAAATGTGAGATAGTAATATTTCTCCCTCATAAGAGCAGAAATACAAAATAAGCACTCAGGAAAAAAACACTTTAAAACACAGAGACCAGTTGTGAAAAATAAGTATTTAGGAATAAAGTAAGTTCACAAAATCATCTCAGAAGAATGACTCATAGCAAGATTATATTGTAAGCTTTATGAAGGCTGACTGGACAACATGGCGATGTCCAGGCTGTGTGACGTAAACCAACATTTCAATGAAAGCGATTCTCCTAATTTTCACACACACAACTTCAATCATGATATTAGTTGCCACAAAGCATTTATCCTAATACATAACATGATATGTTGTATATAATATAATGCTCACCTAAAACGCAGAGAATAAGTGGGCTTTAAATTAACCCATTAACAATGGGTCACCCGCTAACATTGGAGAAACATGGCGATTGACCAGACCGCTTTGTCTACCAAGCCTTGTCTAGATTAAGCCTGTGTTTCCGGGGCGCGGCCAATCAATTGTCTTAAAACGAAACGAAATTTCGTTTCGTTAATTCTCCCGTCGGGCTTTTTAATAGCCTCTACTCTTCAGATAGCGTGTCCTAGCAACGTCTGCTGGAAAAGACTGCGAGATGATGACATATATGTCACAATGTCTTACACTTGCAGTATCTGGTCATCAGCACTGATGTCTTACACCTGTCTCGTTTGACCATCAGCACTGATGTCTTACACTTGTCTTGTCTGGCCATCAGCACTGATGTCTTACACTTGCCTTATTTGACCATCAGCACTGATGTCATACACTTGCAGTATTTGGTCATCAGCACTAATGTCTTACACTTGTCTTGTTTGACCATCAGCACTGATGTCTTACACTTGTCTCGTTTGACCATCAGCACTGATGTATTACACTTGCCTTGTTTGACCATCAGCACTGATGTATTACACTTGTCTTGTCTGGCCATCAGCACTGATGTCTTACACTTGCCTTGTTTGACCATCAGCACTGATGTCTTACACTTGCATTGTTTGACCATCAGCATTGATGTCTTACACTTGCCTTATTTGACCATCAGCACTGATGTCATACACTTGTCTTGTCTGGCCATCAGCACTGATGTCTTACACTTGCCTTGTTTGACCATCAGCACTGATGTCTTACACTTGCCTTGTTTGACCATCAGCACTGATGTCTTACACTTGTTCTGTTTGACCATCAGCACTGATGTCTTACACTTGTCTTGTTTGACCATCAGCACTGATGTATTACACTTGCCTTATTTGACCATCAACACTGATGTATTACACTTGCCTTTTTTGACCATCAGCACTGATGTCTTACACTTGTCTCGTTTGACCATCAGCACTGATGTCTTACACTTGCCTTATTTGACCATCAGCACTGATGTCTTACACTTGTCTCGTTTGATCATCAGCACTGATGTCTTACACTTGCCTTGTTTGACCATCAGCACTGATGTATTACACTTGCCTTATTTGACCATCAGCACTGATGTCATACACTTGTCTTGTCTGGCCATCAGCACTGATGTCTTACACTTGTCTTATTTGACCATCAGCACTGATGTCATACACTTGTCTTGTCTGGCCATCAGCACTGATGTCTTACACTTGTCTTATTTGACCATCAGCACTGATGTCATACACTTGTCTTGTCTGGCCATCAGCACATATGTCTTACACTTGTTTTGTTTTACCCTCAGCACTGATGTATTACACTTCCTGAAAGTGATGTTATCCCATTTCCAGAAGAAAATGTGAATGATGGCTGCACCATAATGTAAAGTTCTAATGATGCTTCATGATGACGTTTGAAATAAACAACGCCCAGGTCTACCAGCCACGGCGGGTACTGCTCCTTCATGACATTGTCAGACCACCCCTCCTTCCCCACACACAAACACACACACTTCCGCTGTTCCCTTTCCCTAATAAAAAAAAAAAAGCAACAATAACAACATAAGCCTGGATTAACGTGGGAGAAAACTACAACAAGAATGGAAACCTAAGTCTGATGATGACAATGTTGACAGCCAAATGTGAACGCAGTTAAGGCAGCTGCCGAAAGCCTTCTGTGGGTAGGCACTAACAAGTTAGTTGCATATACAACCCCATCAACCCCAGCATATTTTGCCTGTTCGTGATTCCTGGGCAAATTCACGTTCCGTAGTTTGCCATTGCTTTCTGAACGACCGGCACCCATACCATTTCATTAAAAAAAAAAACAAAACAACAACGTAAGGTGCTTTGCTGCCAAATCTCCAACAGCTGTGTTTGGAATGCGGGTATGCAGGATTATAAACCGCAATCGCAACTCCTTCGCCACGGAGCAGTTGCAGGGACTTGGGGACTGATAAAACGATGGGATATACGCACTGATATTCGCGGAGATGATGTTGAGAAATAAGGAGAGATGTAAGTACAATAATCAATGGTCGTCAATTTCGCATCTCATACAGTTTTCTTGCATACTAATCTATGACTTACTGGCCCACTTACCCTCTGAAGTTTCAACGATGAATTTGATGACGATTATAATGATTGATTGCAATTATAATGATTGATGACGATTATAATGACAACTGTGACAATTTATTTTCAACTCACAATAGCTATAATGAGCTGTAACCATCACAAACTACTACTACAACAACACCAGCAACTGCTGCTGCTGCTGCTGCTGCTGCTACTACTACTACTACTACTACTACTACTACTACTACTACTACTACTACTACTACTACTACTACTACTACTACTACTACTACTACTACTACTACTACTACTACTACTACTACTACTACTACTACTACTACTAATACTACTGCTGCTGCTGCTTCTGCTGCTGCTGCTGCTGTTATTAATACTGATAGGGACTTTTTATGACGTATTAGTATTCTTACATTGAAAATGTGTCTGTCCTTTGGTCTTTAATGATGGATAACTCTGTTTACATTATCTTGCTGTTGTTCCTGCCATCAGACATTTTGTATTTACATTGTTGCATTTGTATTCACTGGCCACGGGTTATGTACCTGCCGAGTTGTAGTTCTTGCGGTTCATCAACTTGCGAACACTCATATCGTTAAACGATACATTACATAATTCAACATATACACATACGCGCGTGCGCGCACACATCACACACGTAAAAGACCCTTTGGACTCATTGGCCACATGGTGATAGACCCACATTTGTATAGAGCAATCAGCACTCGGTGGCTGATGTGATCAGTGTCACGCCGGCAGCCTTTGCTTCCCGAGACATTTCCTGGTGCCCATAGTACGCCGGGACTAGCTGGAATGTCAACAAGTCATTCCGCCTCAATGCGGATCGAACCCATATATCTGTCTGTCATTTCGTCATAGTGACTCACACTGTGGTTGTGTTTCTTTACATTTTTCTTAAAGGGCCCTGTTGAAAATGCCACAATTTCTAGAAGTGGCAAATACCTTCCATGATTGTCATTGGTGATAACCATGATTGTCATGGTGATATTTTATGTGGTGGAGAACAAAGAGTTACCAGCCATAAGTAGCAGCTGGAACTTATGTGAAGAGAAACATGTCAAGAATGTAGACACCACTTATGGTTAACATAAATATGTACCATAAGGGTAGCAAGCCCATGCTTTGTCGTCTGTAATATCAAGATTTAGTGGGATGTTTATGTTGTTACAAACAATCAGTGCCATCCCCGTGACAGTTTCATCAGACCTCTTGAGACCTACAGTTGTATCATGCTAGACTGTTTAATGGCACTCAACTGAAACGGATCAATAATTCTTCAACGTAACAGCGGAATCCGGGAGTCTCCGTGGCGAAGTTGTCAAGCCGTTTGATTCGGGCACCGAAGGCTGTGGGTTCGATTCCTGGCCGCGTCCTTCGGTTCACGAGTTAAAATTTTCGGAGTGGGTCGTTGCTAGAGCTACGGAGTTCGTGCTTTGTGCAACGCTTTCCACGCTGCAGAAAGAGACCGAGCCATATGGGATAAAACCCGGTCCATGAAGTCGACCCTGTCGACTTTTAAGCGACTTGAACAGTGGAATCTAAGTGGAGCATTTTCAGGCCTCTTATTTTCACGCGCCCCATGTTATTGTGGTTGATCTGAAGTGCTCCACAGTCATCAGCACGATGTGGACATTTTCTGTGAATGTGTTCAGAATCTGTATTACGCATTGTGTACACTTTCTTGCATCGACTGATGTGAAAACCATCTTTATGTATGTCTTCCTCCAGCCACAGTTACATTTCTTAAATATCATATGCATTGTTTACAATTTTAACATGTTTGCTTTAATCCTTTTATGTGTCACTTGTTAAGTTACTATGTCTTTGGGTATATTCTGAGCAACCCAGGCAGGAAGTAGGATGTCCCCTGTTTAATTATATGGATATTAAGATAACTGAACAATTAGGGTTGCCCTTAAGGATGGCTGCTCTGGCGGATATGTGGGTGTGGGTGTATTCCCCTAGACCACTGGTTCTCAACCTTTTGTTTTTGGCCCATGCACCTTGTCGCCATATGTTCAGAATGTCATTCCCCCTTTCCAAATATATATATATATATATATATATATATATATATATATATATATATATATATATATATATATATATATATATATATATATATATCTTATATATAAATAAGGAGCGTATGTCTGTCTGTCTGTCTGTCTGTATCTATGTATGTCCTTTGTGCGCTCGCGAACGGCCCATCCGATTGAGATGAAATTTTCTACACGCCTTCCTTTCAGTCCAGAGCTGTCAACTGTGATATTTTTTTAGTGTGAAATCGCCTGCTTACTCAGTATTATTTCATTTTTCATTTTTCATTATAATTGTATATATTTCAGGGGACCTAACTCCGCAAAAGTTATTTCAAGGGGCATAACTTTTCTGTATAACTTATAGTCATATTGTGGCATCGTTTTCAAAGATTTATAAACTCTGTGTCCATAGTTATGTACCGGCATATGAGTTATAATAAATAATGATACAAACTGTAAGGCATTTTTAAAGTTTTCATAAAAATAATGCACAATGCATAACATTGTAACTCATCTTTATTTGCTTAAGAAGTTACTGTAGTCATGCAGGTGATTAGCAAGCGTTTTCATTCAAACTAATGGATGGTGTCTGGAAGGACATTCTTTTAAGTTACTTTTTTTGTTGTATGAATTTAATGAGAACTTATATGACTACTTATGTGAATTAAATGAGATGCTCCCCACCAGGGACTGGGCGAAGCCGGACAGGGTCAGGCAGACAGATAGACAGACAGACAGACAGACAGACAGACAGACAGACAGACAGACAGACAGACAGACAGACAGACAGATAGTCGGTAACGGGAACGGGAACTTATATGACTACTTATATGAATTAAATGAGATGCTCCACACCAGGAGCTGGGCAATGCCGGGCCGGGTCAGACAGACAGACAGACAGACAGACAGACAGACAGACAGTCGGTAACGGGAACGAGAACTTATATGACTACTTATATGAATTAAATGAGATGCTCCCCACCAGTGACTGGGCGAAGCCGGGCAGGGTCAGCTAGTATATATATATATATATATATATATATATATATATATATATATATATATATATATATATATATATATATATATATATTTGTGTCAGGTCTTAGTCAGATATGACTGAGCTACCGTATAACAGTAGACGATACTACCTGCTTTCTCTTAGCGCCGAACGTCGGGCGGCGCTTACCAAACCCGACACCCCATATTGTGCCAACGGCTTCGGGCGGAAGAGCGCAATTGGGAGGGTACAAACCTTACCCTGGTGCGAGAAATGCAACCTAAAGACAAAGTGTCATGGCAGGGCAGACCAGGCCCTAAGCCTTGATTGGCGGCTGGTCTAAGGATGGAAGCTCCGACAGGCGGACAATTAGAGCATTGCTTTCTGCAGCTTGTCTTGTTCCAGATGTAGAGGTGTTACCTTTCCTCTGGAGTGAACTAGGCAGGCCGAGAGAGGGATCATGCTGCATGGGCAACACATGATCTCTATATTTTAGCACAGGCTTTGTGCTATGGAGAGGCAATAACTCCATCCCTTACAAACTATCGTTTGTCAAGACGGCAAGGTGCCAATGATGATGATGATATATATATATACTAGCTGACGACCTGGCCCGTTGTCGCCAGGCACCTGGCGGGGAGCGTCTCATTGAATTCATATAAGTAGTCATTATACATTCAAATACATTTCTCTAAGTGCACAGAGTAAGCGTTCGGCCCCTGCTCCGGTTCCCGTTCCCGTTGCTTGTCTGTTTCTGATGCTCCCGTTCCCGTTGCTCGTCTATTTCTGAAGTTCGTTATATCTTTTTCTTTCGTGTAAAAATTAAAAATTGATTTTAAATTGACTAACTATTTCAGTTGGATCCGCGGGAGGGTGAACAACATCTGTAGAACATTTCATCTCAATCGAATGGACCGTTCGGGACCGCATAAAGGACACACAAAGAAACCTTCTTTTATATATATATATATATATATATATATATATATATATATATATATATATATATATATATATATATATATATATATATATATATATATATATATATATATATATATATATATATATATATATATATATAAATTTGGTGCGTATCCCTTACGGGACGTTTCAGTCAACACCAACATTTTCAGCTGCTGTTGATTTACTAGGCAAGTGTTACGTTCAGTAGTTTGCCATTGCTTTCTGAATATATATATATATATATATATATATATATATATATATATATATATATATATATATATATATATATATATATATATATATATATATATATATATATATATATATATAGGCACTCTTCCGAATTGCGGTCCCAAATAGATCCGCAGTGAATAGGTCAGGGGTAAGGGTTAGGGTCAGTGTTTAGTTAACAACTAACCCTAACCCTTAACCCCTGACCTATTCACTGCGGATCTATTTGGGACCGCAATTCGGAAGAGTGCCTATATATATATATATATATATATATATATATATATATATATATATATATATATATATATATATATATATATATATTATATATATACACTTTCCTCTTCTCCTTCTATGAACGCCAAACAATACTATGTGTGTTTATTTATGGACTGACTTAGTGGCATGAAAGAGGTCCCCAGTTGAAATGGAAGCTAGCGGCGCTGTACAAACACACCGTGAAAAGAAACGAATGTGGCCGGAAGCAGTAGCCGTGGGCGCCTGGAGAAATGTGGAGGACTTCAATCTCATGATGGAGACGGCTGAGCCAAGATGATAGCAGTTTGCGCTGACCATGTCACGGTCGGACTCGAGTTCCATGTCTAGGCTCGTCGCCTGTGGAAGTGAGGGAAACATAACCATCGCATGAAACTGCTTCAGGACCAGAAGAAACTAATTCATGCAAAGCCGTGACATGGCAGTGGCTGACAGGCCTGTCTGCCGGGGCTCCGTGCTCGTGTGCCGGCATCCCAGCGCAGGCTGGGATACATTAGACATTGACCGGGGATCCCAGGTGGACCCAGCTCAGAATGACTACCAAGACATGTGTCTGCAAAGTCAAGGCCACCAGTGTGGTTCTGACGACATCATCATCAAGTGTCGACTGGTCTAAGTAAATCAGACTTCCACCATACCAAGCCGCGGTGACGTGATGGTTATTGTGCTTGCCTTCATAGACACTGGTCAGGGTTCAATTTTCAGCAGAGGCGGGAGTGTATTTTGTGAGCAGAACAGCACTGGGATCGACCCAGCACCTTCAGATTTGTACTAAACAATGTTCAGAGTTTCTGAGAATTGGAAAGAACGGAAAGGCGACGGGGAAGGGAACTCGCCACTCTTATATCATAGTTCGTGACCTAGAATTTGTGAAGGCGTAACATATCCCAATGGTGTAGTTTTAGTATTTGCTATGGGGCTACCTTGGCCACCGGATACCCGATACGCCTAACGCCTAACGCCTAACGCGTGAGTCCTGTCATTGCTTACGTCGCTAAGTCAGAAACAGAGCCATGGTGGCGCAGTGGCCAGCACGTTGGCCCGTCAGCCCAATGGCCTTGTGTTCGAATCTGCACCGAGGCAGATATCTTAAATGGACTTGAGCTCCGAGATCGATCCATCCTAAACTGGGTACCAGAAATTGTTTTAGGCAGTCAAGACGACTGACGTGACATTGACCACACCACCCATAGAGCAACGAGTGATCTAACGTGACATTGACCACAGCACCCATAGAGCGACGAGTGCTCTGAAGTGACATTGAACACACCACCCATAGAGCGACGAGTGCTCTGACGTGACATTGACCACACCAACCCCGGAGCGACGAGTGCTTTGACGTGACGTTCACCACACGAACCCCGGAGCGACGAGTGCTCTGACGTGACATTCACCACACCAACGACAGAGCGACGAGTCCTCTGACGTGGCATTGACCACAATAACCATAGAGCGACGAGTCATCTGACGTGACATTGACCACACCACCCATAGAGCGACGAGCGCTCTGACGTGACATTGACCACACCAACCCCGGAGCGACGAGTGCTTTGACGTGACATTCACCACACCACCCATAGAGCGACGAGTCCTCTGACGTGACATTGACCACACAAACCCCGGAGCGACGAGTGTTCTGACGTGACATTCCCCACACCAACGATAGAGCGACGAGTCCTCTGACGTGACATTGACCACACCAACCATAGAGCGACGAGTGCTCTGACGTGACATTGACCACACCAACCCCGGAGCGACGAGTGCTTTGACGTAACATTCACCACACCACCCATAGAGCGACGAGTCCTCTGACGTGACATTGACCACACAAACCCCGGAGCGACGAGTGTTCTGACGTGACATTCCCCACACCAACGATAGAGCGACGAGTCCTCTGACGTGACATTGACCACACCAACCATAGAGCGACGAGTCCTCTGACGTGACATTGACCACACAAACCCCGGAGCGACGAGTGTTATGACGTGACATTCACCACACCAACGATAGAGCGACGAGTCCTCTGACGTGACATTCATCACACCACCTATAGAGCGACGAGTGCTCGGACGTGACATTCACCACACCACCCTGTCAGAGTCCTAACTATTAGCTCCGTCTAGCTCACTGGACTTGGACAGGCAAATTACAACATCTACGACACATCTACTAATAACACATGAATGCAATCGGAAACTGGCAGGAGCTATCTCCTGAACAATCATTTATTACAATATATTACAGGCTGACAACATGGTCGCACTTCACGCTCAAACAATCGTTCACCACCAGCAGCCACGCGCTAGCTCACAATGGCGATCTTTACACTGTCGCCCGTATGATCATTCACAATCACAACTTCACATCATCCCGCACATATCACAGTTAGTACATTCCTCGAATATCAATACACAACGTTCATCTCCATCTATCCGTCACAAACACTATCGTTCTATCGTTCTATCGCTCTCTAGATCTCCACACGTCCGTCTCTATTCGCTGTCTCACACACACTGCCTCTCTCCTCGTTGACCTTCCCACATCACGTGGCTCTGTTCACGGGCTTCTTGCCTGACCGTCCGCTAGCCAAGCCGTGATGTCCCCTACTGCCCTTGACCTCAGCTATACTTACACTGACTCTCGCTTACATACCGGCACTTACACTATTCCTTACATATAAGTCCGTGACACTCTCCCCCCGCACAAACAATGTGGCACTTTCACTTGGAAATGTGACACATTCTGTTGTTGTTACTCTTGGTACATCTTTCTAACCTTGTCAGGGGATTATATGATCAAAAGTATACCCTTGCGTCCCTTTTTGCTCTGATCTTTTTTTCCCGAGATTAAATTACTATTCCTCTCTCTTTTGCAGTATTGAGGTTTCTCTCAAGGTTTTGTCGTGGTCTGACAACTGTTCTGGTTGGGTCTACTTGTCATACCTCGTTATATTATTCACTCCCCACTCCGTGACATTATATTCTGTTCATTTTACTCAATCGATTTGCTGTGCATTATCATCTCATAGTTATTGTGGCTATGCCGGTTTAAGGATTCTCCATTGGTTTACGCCTCGAATAAGGCTACAACTTCCTCTTACAGCATTCTTAAATTTTCTCTCTATTCAGACGTGGTTCCCCTCGTCTCTATTTAATGCACACTAATCGATTCTCCTATGAGCACGCTATGTTACCGTTGTGGTCATGGTTCGAATATACTTCATGTATGTCATAGTCCCCCTTACCTCATCTTATGTCGGACCTTGAGTTGTTTCCCTTTTTTGGGTACACCTCGTTTACTGTTATGGAGAGTTGTTATTAATCTCTTTGGTTGGCATCACCCTGTTGGTATGTTCCTTCTTGTTACAATATTATGATGTTAATTTTGTACCACTATTGCTAAGCGCCATTCGTCGGGCTATCCACCATACGCGAAGGCAAGTTTGGTAACACTCGCGCATTGGGATTGCCAGGCGTTGATTCTCAGCATTACACTTTATACCTTTCACACTGTACTTACGTTTATATTTACACATCATATTCTAACACTACTAAACTAATATAATAATAAAATTGGACATTGGATGTCATACAATTAATAACTTTACAATAAAATATTCATCGTCGCTGCCTTTATGCACGTATAGGATACTGTTCTTGTCCTTTGAAAGTTATGCACACGTAATTAAATCACTCGTGTTCAATGTTCATTGCGGTGCTGGAATGTTTGGCATTTCTTCTTTCTGAACCGATTATTGACGTCTTCTGTATATCATGATATTGTCTTTCCTTCTGTATAGTGATTAAGACTTTTCACCAAGTTTGGACAATTTGTAAGTCCGTTCTGTAAAATTGCTGGAATTCACACGTATAAAATAAGAATTAATTAAGTTCGGTGGCCTTAATTTTGAGTGTGGCCAAGGTGCGTCTGTCTGTGACTGTCTTTGCCATAGTTTGTAGGTTGGCATCTGGTTCATTAAACTGATCACCGGAAATGAATGTCTGTACTTGTGAAGCTGTCGTCGTTGTTAGTCGATTTCACAAGGTGAATTCTGTAGATACTCGTTTGAAACAAAGTCAATATGGGTATATCTTACTGTTAGATACCTGAAATCACATGTTGAGTCTTACTGTTCTGTTGATGACAATTTTCACGTTGAAGGAACGTTTATGTTGGTCTGTACAATGGAGTGTGCTAGTATCATAGTGCTGGAGTCGTACAGCAGACAAGGCAACTCTGGAGTTACTCGATCTACGGATATAAAGTGGGTTACGGTTAAAATTAATTTTCCAAAGGGTGGGGATTTTAAAATTTCATGTTGAGATCATTTTGAGTGCTATCTCCAAACCTGCACTCGTACATGTGTGTATACATTCAATAGTTCAAATAATAATAATACACCATGTATAGTTTTGAAATGTAATTGTGCATGTTTGTACACTTTTCTGCAATTTGTGTATATTTTCCAAAATATGTAGGGTAATTTGTTGCTGATTTTTGTCAGTAATTCCACCGACTGATGATTTACATTGTTCAGCATAAGTATGTGTCTGTTGTTGATTTGACATAGAGTTTATCAGTGGTAACAACAAACTTTGGTTCAACAGTAATGATATAAGTAACAAAGTTTGCTGGTTTGTCATGAGTAATATCATCTGTGTTGCGTCATGATGATGTGTGAATAACACTGTTAGTGAAGTCAGTTGTTTTGTATTTACCATGAGTAGTGCGAGTATAACCATCCACTGTGTGCACTTGGGCATGTGTGTAGTTAACAGGGAGTACAGGAGGTATAGTATGTACCATGATGATTTGTGATCTTTCCTCGCCCTTGTGAAATGCTTGTTTTCTGCACCTTTTCTTTGATGATACACACCAGTTTCTGTTTTTTCTTGTTGTGAGATGGTAATCAAGTTGGTATGGTGTGGTACTTTGGTCTGTTCATCATGCTGTTGTATGATGAGTGGTGTAGTTAAGGCAGTGCTTGTTGTGATGTTAACTTTCTGCCCTGTGTGAGTTTTGGACTCTGTGTAGTCTGTCACATTTAATACATTTCCAATTAATAAATCACAGCATGGATTGTCTAATAAAGCACAAGTTACTCTGCCTGATAGGAAAGGTGATTTTATATTGGCCCATGCCATAGGATATTTCTCTACTGTCCCTGAAACAGTTCTGCAATAGATGTACTCATCTAGGTAGTCTTTAGGATCAGCTAGGGTCTTCCGAAGACCGATAAGACAGGACCCTGTGTCGCGTACACATGTGCATACTGTATCATTGATGTATACTTCATGGAACGTTAGTTTTCCTAACGACAGTCTTGAGGTTTTGTTCATTTCCTCACTTTCTTGTTGAGTATTACCCTCTTTTAATAAGGAATGAGGTAGAGTGATATTAACAACATTATTAAAATATGGTACAAAGTCTGATGGGTAAAACTCAGTCTGTTCTGAATTTGCAGTGTTTGGTCTTGTTTTCGTCTCTGTGATGTTTACTTTTTCTAAGTTCTTCGCTGAAATGTCTGTTGTAATGTTTATGGCTGCATTTGCTTTTGCTTTCTGTATTCTTTTTACTCCTTCACATTCAAAACGTCTGTGGCCATACGCAAGGCAAAAATGACATTTTGTTCTATATTTCCTTTGGTTTACCTTCCCCAGTTTTTGTGCTATAATAGTATTTAGGTATTCTTGATAAGTGGGATTCTTATCGCATATTCCATTTTCTGTATGTGGAGTGCTACAATGTTTGCATAGTACTGGTTTTGTTTTCTGTGGTTTGTTTTGACAATCTGTGGCTGCAGATGCCGTTGCTTTCACAGTACTTTTCTGCTGAGTGTTCTTAACCAGGTTTAAACTTTGGTTGTAATATTCGCGGCATTTTTCTAGTAAGTTTTTGATAGGTTCTGTGTTGTGTTCTTCTAAATATTTTCCGCATTCGGCTGGTAGTGTTGCTTTCAGTTTTTCTATTAGCAAGAAATTTATTACTCCTTGATTGTTGTCTGAATGTTTAATTACCAATATTAGTTTTCTGAAAGATTCTTCTAATTCCCTTATATACTGGGTGAATGACTTGTCTGTGGCTGGTTTCAAATTTTGTACCTCTACTTTTAGAGTCTTGAAAGAATTCATATAGTATTTTAATATTCTTGTTTTATAATAGTCATAGTCTCTACTTGAGAACTCTGGTATGATCTCCGATAATTTTTCTCGTTCTATTGGCACATGCGATGTGTACCATATACTCCAATAATATTTTGGGATTTTGCAGTCTTGCATTTTCTTTTCAAATTTCTGTGTCCAATCACGTATTAGGTCATGATTTATATTACATTTTTCTTCGTCTTGTGTCCGTGTACCCATGAAAAAATCTTGTAACCCTCTGTAATGTTTTGTGCCCCAGAAGTCTGATAGATCTTGGAGGTGTTCATCATCTGAACTCATTTTCTGTTAATTACTATTCAAATCTACTAATGATGGTATTTATACAAGCAAATCAAAGAATGCAGATTTGGGTACTTAGCAATCAAAATCAATCAACTTATCTTTATCTGCTGAATACTCGAACGCTTGATGTACAGGAACGTGATTCTCGTGCTGGTTACCGTTGACGTGTTCTGGTTACGTCGGTCGCTTTGTAGAATTGAAACCTGCTGTGGAAAGAAATGATGTTATTTTCGTTCTGACTTTGTTAACAACTCTCCGATTTATACAAAATTATGAATTGATCTTCTTCTTTTCAAACGTAGCGTTCTTTTATGCAATTTACATGGGAATGTGGTTCATGTGTACTTCTGACACCATTATACCTGTCAGAGTCCTAACTATTAGCTCCGTCTAGCTCACTGGACTTGGACAGGCAAATTACAACATCTACGACACATCTACTAATAACACATGAATGCAATCGGAAACTGACAGGAGCTATCTCCTGAACAATCATTTATTACAATATATTACAGGCTGACAACATGGTCGCACTTCACGCTCAAACAATCGTTCACCACCAGCAGCCACGCGCTAGCTCACAATGGCGATCTTTACACTGTCGCCCGTATGATCATTCACAATCACAACTTCACATCATCCCGCACATATCACAGTTAGTACATTCCTCGAATATCAATACACAACGTTCATCTCCATCTATCCGTCACAAACACTATCGTTCTATCGTTCTATCGCTCTCTAGATCTCCACACGTCCGTCTCTATTCGCTGTCTCACACACACTGCCTCTCTCCTCGTTGACCTTCCCACATCACGTGGCTCTGTTCACGGGCTTCTTGCCTGACCGTCCGCTAGCCAAGCCGTGATGTCCCCTACTGCCCTTGACCTCAGCTATACTTACACTGACTCTCGCTTACATACCGGCACTTACACTATTCCTTACATATAAGTCCCTGACAACCCATAGAGAGACGAATGCTCTAACGTGACATTGACAACGCCACCCATAGAGCGACGAGTGCTCTAACGTGACATTCACCACACAAACGATAGAGCGACGAGTGCTCTGACGTGACAGTGACCACACCACCCATAGAGCAACGAGTGCTCTGACGTGACATTTACCACACCAACCATAGAGCGACGAGTGCTCTGACGTGACATTCACCACACCAACGATAGAGCGACGAGTCCTCTGACGTGACATTGACCACACCACCCATAGAGTTACAAGTGCTCTGACTTGACATTGACCACACCACCCATAGAGCAACGAGTGCTCTGACGTGACATTGACCACACCACCCATAGAGCGACGAGTGCTCTGACGTGACATTGACCACACCAACCCCGGAGCGACGAATGTTCAGACGTGATATTCACCACACCACCCATATAGCGACGATTGCTCTGACGTGACATTGACCACACCAACCCCGGAGCGACGAGTTCTCTGACGTGACATTCACCACACCAACCATAGAGCGACAAGTCCTCTGACGTGACATTGACCACTATAACCATAGAGCGACGAGTCCTCTGACGTGACATTGACCAGACCAACCATGGAGCGACGAGTCCTCTGGCGTGACATTGACCACACCACCTCCATGCGACGAGTGCTCTGACGTGACATTCACCACACAACTCATAGAACGACGAGCGCTCTGATGTGACATTCACCACACCAACGATAGAGCGGCGAGTGCTCTGACGTGACACTGACCACACCAACCATAGAGCGATGAGTGCTCTGACATGACACTGACCACACCAACTCCGGAGCGACTAGTGCTCTGACGTGACATTCACCACACCAACGATAGAGTGATGAGTGCTCTGACGTGAAATTGACCACAATAACCATAGAGCGATGAGTGCTCTGACGTGACATTGACCACACCAACCACGGAGCGGTGAGTGCTCTGACATGACATTGACCAAACCAACCACGGAGCGGTGAGTTCTCTGACGTGACATTGACCACACTAACCACAGAGCGGCGAGTGCTGTGACATGACATTAACCACACCAACTACGGAGTGGCGAGTGCTCTGACATGACATTGACCACACCAACCATAGAGCGATGAGTGCTCTGACATGACGTTGAACATACCACCCATAGAGCGACGAGTGTTCTGACGTGACATTGACCACACCAACCACAGAGAGGCGAGTGCTGTGACATGACATCAACCACACCAACTACGGAGTGGCGAGTGCTCTGACATGACATTGACCACACCAACCATAGAGCGATGAGTGCTCTGACATGACGTTGAACATACCACCCATAGAGCGACGAGTGCTCTGACATGACATTGACAACACCAACCATAGAGCGATGAGTGCTCTGACATGACGTTGAACATACCACCCATAGAGCGATGAGTGCTCTGACATGACATTGACCACACCAACCATAGAGCGATGAGTGCTCTGACATGACGTTGAACATATCACCCATAGAGCGACGAGTGCTCTGACGTGACATTGACAACACCAACCACGGAGCTGCGAGTGCTCTGTAAACACCGGGTTAACACCATATACACAACTCACTGAAAGGTGCAGGAAAGAGTTTCTTGGCTGCACTTTACTTAATACAGACACGCACTTCAGATAAATGGAGGTGGCTTTTGAGGTGGAAATAAATGTGTCCACAACCTATAAACCAAGAGACGAGATTAAGAAGATCGGCTTCAGCTAAGAATAAACAAGAATGAATGAATGGCAGTTCTAATTTGGGAAAGCAAATTCGCTTCCGTATAAGTCCAGACGAAGTGACAGACTGCGATGTATGGGGAGCTGACAGGGAACCATTGTGCAGTTCCCCGAGCTGTATAAAGCTATCAAATATGTCCTGACCACCGTGGTTTTCTGTGCCATTACTGACTACTTGGTTGTCCAGCTGATGTGGTTATTTGCTCACAGCGTGAATATGTCTCAACATGTGCCCAGCAAGAAGCTTGGTTCTAACGTGATCATAGTTATGCATTCAGTGGTCAAGACTTACAATTTACACTTATCCAAACAAGTGAACTAAACCGGTATCTCTCAGTTTGCTCTTATCTGGTTTGCGCAGATTCACATTAGCGCAGCTCATTCACTGTATAGGAAACTTGCTTGCACACTGGTTAGTGTACTTACTTACCAAAGTCAGTGATCTGAGTTCTTATCCCCAGCAGTGGAAGGATTTTATTTTCCGACCTAACCTCATTCAATGATCATCATAGCCATCATCTTCATCTTCCACTTCTGCCGCCAAACTTGTGTTATTTTCTTGATGGGACTCTCGTGACCTCCCAGCCTAGTATACACGGGTACTAGACAATGTTCTGGGAAGATAAAGGCGTCCGTCCTGTTATAGATCACGTGATTCATTGAGTTCCACGTTGTCAAAGACTTAGTTAATCATGAATGAAGACCACCCTGAAAGAGTGGTCTACCTCAAGTAGAATAGAGGTAACCTAGTGCCCCTATATGAGGGCAGGGTAGGTGTAGGGAATAAATAGAAAGGGGACTATTAAATAGTTCTCTCATGGGACACGGAGGTGTCAACCAGAGAGTTAGCACTCTGGTCACGGCATGATCACGCCAATGTGATAAGACACGTAGAACTAAACTCAAGTGAGGCCACTACTCTAGCGTGCTGACTGATGTCGCACGCAAAAGCCGTAGTGCGCCCCAAGTCCTTCCGCGTACTGTGTAAACAGCACGCAGAGATTATTCAGACGGGACACAGACTTCGTAGTGCGAGCATCGCTTAGAGTCGATGCTTAGTTCGTTAGCCGAGTAGATAGATTAGCAATAGGGTTAGGAAACGACTAGTGATAGGGGAATTCTGTGCATTTATTCTTGTGTGATTTGTTAGCGACTGTTTGTTGTACATTGATGTGATGCAAAGAGCCAGTGGCAATAAAATGTGTATTCCTCTCGTACGACTAACAAGTCTTTTTGTGTGGTGCGAGAGAAGTTATCCCGGGATGCCTGTGACATCGGTTGTTGACAGGCTAGGATAAAGTGGTGTCAAAAGTGTAGCTTGGACAATTGTTCAAGCCAAAACACTCACCCACGGCTCTAAAATAGAATTACGGCTAGAGAATCACAGGGTTTAATTTGTGTTAGTGTATTATGGCGTGTGCAGACAGAACAAAGTGCGAGCTGTGCCCATCGTGACCAAGTTACATTTATTTATGCTTATTTAATTGTTTTATGCTTATGAACATGTTTTCTTCTGATTTGTAAGTATGATTATTATAGTTTTATAACAGTTATTTCTGCAATTACTTATTTATTTACGGTTATTTGTCAATTATGATTCACGGCGAGTAGTGTAAGTGGGGCTCCATCCAGTGCTTTTGTGGATCTTATATAAATCAACCATTTATCGATCCTGATCCACAAAGGGCGATAACTCTTTTTCCCCCGAAAAGGTAGGCGTGGTCAAGTGACTCATCAGAGGTGGCGTGGTCAAGTAATTATAGGTACGACATAAAAATACGACATAAAACATTAAAAATAAAAAACAAACGATTCAAGTAAGGTATATAATAATTTTAATAAATCATATATAGAAAAGAAGAAAAAAAAAAAAAAAAAAAAAAGAAGAAAAAAAAAAAACCAAAACATAGTCAAGTGACCCCTTAAATTACAGGTAAGGGTGTGCGATGACGTGCTCAAGTGGTGGTCAAGTAGTGGTCAAGTGGTGGTCAAGTGACGAAATTTTAGTGGAAAGTAATTGTAATGATATGGTGATGATCGTGAGGTGGTAAATTAGTGGTCAAGCAGTGGTCAAGTAGTGGTCAAGTGACGAAATTTTAGTGGAAAGTAGTTGTAATGATATGGTGATGATCGTGAGGTGGTAAATTAGTGGTCAAGCAGTGGTCAAGCAGTGGTCAAGTGGTGGTCAAGTGAGGAAAATTTTAGTGGAAAGTAGTTGTAATGATATGGTGATGATCGTGAGGTGGTAAATTAGTGGTCAAGCAGTGGTCAAGTGGTGGTCAATGGGAAAAAAGGAAAAA